>NC_059598.1:2957033-3167033 GCF_020424385.1 Procambarus clarkii
CATCTTCAGGGCTTCACCAGTGGTGTAGTGGTCCTTGGACCATCTTCAGGGCTTCACCAGTGGTGTTGTGGGTCCTTGGACCATCTTCAGGGCTTCACCAGTGGTGTTGTGGTCCTTGGTCCATCTTCAGGGCTTCACCAGTGGTGTAGTGGTCCTTGGACCATCTTCAGGGCTTCACCAGTGGTGTTGTGGGTCCTTGGGCCATCTTCAGGGCTTCACCAGTGGTGTTGTGGTCCTTGGACCATCTTCAGGGCTTCACCAGTGGTGTAGTGGGTCCTTGGACCATCTTCAGGGCTTCACCAGTGGTGTTGTGGGTCCTTGGACCATCTTCAGGGCTTCACCAGTGGTGTTGTGGGTCCTTGGACCATCTTCAGGGCTTCACCAGTGGTGTAGTGGGTCCTTGGACCATCTTCAGGGCTTCACCAGTGGTGTAGTGGGTCCTTGGTCCATCTTCAGGGCTTCACCAGTGGTGTAGTGGGTCCTTGGTCCATCTTCAGGGCTTCACCAGTGGTGTAGTGGGTCCTTGGTCCATCTTCAGGGCTTCACCAGTGGTGTAGTGGGTCCTTGGACCATCTTCAGGGCGTCACCAGTGGTGTAGTGGGTCCTTGGACCATCTTCAGGGCTTCACCAGTGGTGTAGTGGTCCTTGGACCATCTTCAGGGCTTCACCAGTGGTGTTGTGGTCCTTGGTCCATCTTCAGGGCTTCACCAGTGGTGTAGTGGGTCCTTGGTCCATCTTCAGGGCTTCACCAGTGGTGTAGTGGTCCTTGGACCATCTTCAGGGCTTCACCAGTGGTGTAGTGGGTCCTTGGACCATCTTCAGGGCTTCACCAGTGGTGTTGAGGGTCCTTGGTCCATCTTCAGGGCTTCACCAGTGGTGTAGTGGGTCCTTGGACCATCTTCAGGGCTTCACCAGTGGTGTTGATGCTCCTTGGACCATCTTCAGGGCTTCACCAGTGGTGTTGTGGGTCCTTGGACCATCTTCAGGGCTTCACCAGTGGTGTAGTGGGTCCTTGGTTCATCTTCAGGGCTTCACCAGTGGTGTAGTGGGTCCTTGGACCATCTTCAGGGCTTCACCAGTGGTGTTGTGGTCCTTGGACCATCTTCAGGGCTTCACCAGTGGTGTAGTGGGTCCTTGGACCATCTTCAGGGCTTCACCAGTGGTGTAGTGGGTCCTTGGTCCATCTTCAGGGCGTCACCAGTGGTGTAGTGGGTCCTTGGTCCATCTTCAGGGCTTCACCAGTGGTGTAGTGGGTCCTTGGTCCATCTTCAGGGCTTCACCAGTGGTGTAGTGGTCCTTGGACCATCTTCAGGGCTTCACCAGTGGTGTTGTGGTCCTTGGACCATCTTCAGGGCTTCACCAGTGGTGTTGTGGTCCTTGGACCATCTTCAGGGCTTCACCAGTGGTGTAGTGGGTCCTTGGACCATCTTCAGGGCTTCACCAGTGGTGTAGTGGGTCCTTGGACCATCTTCAGGGCTTCACCAGTGGTGTTGTGGGTCCTTGGACCATCTTCAGGGCTTCACCAGTGGTGTAGTGGGTCCTTGGTCCATTTTCAGGGCTTCACCAGTGGTGTAGTGGGTCCTTGGTCCATCTTCAGGGCGTCACCAGTGGTGTAGTGGGTCCTTGGTCCATCTTCAGGGCTTCACCAGTGGTGTAGTGGGTCCTTGGTCCATCTTCAGGGCTTCACCAGTGGTGTAGTGGTCCTTGGACCATCTTCAGGGCTTCACCAGTGTTGTTATGGGTCCTTGGACCATCTTCAGGGCTTCACCAGTGGTGTTGTGGGTCCTTGGACCATCTTCAGGGCTTTACCAGTGGTGTAGTGGGTCCTTGGACCATCTTCAGGGCTTCACCAGTGGTGTAGTGGGTCCTTGGACCATCTTCAGGGCTTCACCAGTGGTGTTGTGGTCCTTGGACCATCTTCAGGGCTTCACCAGTGGGGTTGGGGGTCCTTGGACCATCTTCAGGGCTTCACCAGTGGTGTTGTGGTCCTTGGACCATCTTCAGGGCTTCACCAGTGGTGTTGATGCTCCTTGGACCATCTTCAGGGCTTCACCAGTGGTGTTGATGCTCCTTGGACCATCTTCAGGGCTTCACCAGTGGTGTTGTGGGTCCTTGGACCATCTTCAGGGCTTCACCAGTGGTGTAGTGGGTCCTTGGTCCATCTTCAGGGCTTCACCAGTGGTGTAGTGGGTCCTTGGACCATCTTCAGGGCTTCACCAGTGGTGTTGTGGGTCCTTGGACCATCTTCAGGGCTTCACCAGTGGTGTAGTGGGTCCTTGGACCATCTTCAGGGCTTCACCAGTGGTGTAGTGGGTCCTTGGTCCATCTTCAGGGCGTCACCAGTGGTGTAGTGGGTCCTTGGTCCATCTTCAGGGCTTCACCAGTGGTGTAGTGGGTCCTTGGTCCATCTTCATGGCTTCACCAGTGGTGTAGTGGTCCTTGGACCATCTTCAGGGCTTCACCAGTGGTGTTGTGGGTCCTTGGACCATCTTCAGGGCTTCACCAGTGGTGTTGTGGTCCTTGGACCATCTTCAGGGCTTCACCAGTGGTGTAGTGGGTCCTTGGACCATCTTCAGGGCTTCACCAGTGGTGTAGTGGGTCCTTGGTCCATCTTCAGGGCGTCACCAGTGGTGTAGTGGGTCCTTGGTCCATCTTCAGGGCTTCACCAGTGGTGTAGTGGGTCCTTGGTCCATCTTCAGGGCTTCACCAGTGGTGTAGTGGTCCTTGGACCATCTTCAGGGCTTCACCAGTGGTGTTGTGGGTCCTTGGGCCATCTTCAGGGCTTCACCAGTGGTGTTGTGGTCCTTGGACCATCTTCAGGGCTTCACCAGTGGTGTAGTGGGTCCTTGGACCATCTTCAGGGCTTCACCAGTGGTGTTGTGGGTCCTTGGACCATCTTCAGGGCTTCACCAGTGGTGTTGAGGGTCCTTGGACCATCTTCAGGGCTTCACCAGTGGTGTTGTGGGTCCTTGGACCATCTTCAGGGCTTCACCAGTGGTGTAGTGGGTCCTTGGTCCATCTTCAGGGCTTCACCAGTGGTGTAGTGGGTCCTTGGTCCATTTTCAGGGCTTCACCAGTGGTGTAGTGGGTCCTTGGTCCATCTTCAGGGCTTCACCAGTGGTGTAGTGGGTCCTTGGACCATCTTCAGGGCTTCACCAGTGGTGTAGTGGGTCCTTGGACCATCTTCAGGGCTTCACCAGTGGTGTAGTGGGTCCTTGGACCATCTTCAGGGCTTCACCAGTGGTGTTGTGGTCCTTGGTCCATCTTCAGGGCTTCACCAGTGGTGTAGTGGTCCTTGGACCATCTTCAGGGCTTCACCAGTGGTGTTGTGGGTCCTTGGGCCATCTTCAGGGCTTCACCAGTGGTGTTGTGGTCCTTGGACCATCTTCAGGGCTTCACCAGTGGTGTAGTGGGTCCTTGGACCATCTTCAGGGCTTCACCAGTGGTGTTGTGGGTCCTTGGACCATCTTCAGGGCTTCACCAGTGGTGTTGTGGGTCCTTGGACCATCTTCAGGGCTTCACCAGTGGTGTAGTGGGTCCTTGGACCATCTTCAGGGCTTCACCAGTAGTGTAGTGGGTCCTTGGACCATCTTCAGGGCTTCACCAGTAGTGTAGTGGGTCCTTGGACCATCTTCAGGGCTTCACCAGTGGTGTAGTGGGTCCTTGGTCCATCTTCAGGGCTTCACCAGTGGTGTAGTGGGTCCTTGGACCATCTTCAGGGCTTCACCAGTGGTGTTGTGGGTCCTTGGACCATCTTCAGGGCTTCACCAGTGTTGTTATGGTCCTTGGACCATCTTCAGGGCTTCACCAGTGGTGTTGTGGTCCTTGGTCCATCTTCAGGGCTTCACCAGTGGTGTAGTGGGTCCTTGGACCATCTTCAGGGCTTCACCAGTGGTGTTGTGGGTCCTTGGACCATCTTCAGGGCTTCACCAGTGGTGTAGTGGGTCCTTGGACCATCTTCAGGGCTTCACCAGTGGTGTTGTGGGTCCTTGGACCATCTTCAGGGCTTCACCAGTGGTGTAGTGGGTCCTTGGACCATCTTCAGGGCTTCACCAGTGGTGTAGTGGGTCCTTGGACCATCTTCAGGGCTTCACCAGTGGTGTAGTGGTCCTTGGACCATCTTCAGGGCCCGGTGGCTCCGAGGACGAAGCCTCAGGGAAGACTTTACAGCACATTGGATCTATTTAATGTTTTCTTAAATGCTTAACAGCTGTAGTTGACGAGTCCCTTAAGACGTGAGAGCTGTAATGGTGTTTTTTAGGACTTCGTGGTTCCAACTGCTAGCTTGCTGTGGGTGGGGGGGGGGGTAGTGGTCCCATACACATGCTGTGTGGGGGGGGTAGTGGTCCCATACACATGCTGTGTGGGGGGGTAGTGGTCCCATACACATGCTGTGTGGGGGGGTAGTGGTCCCATACACATGCTGTGTGGGGGGGGGAGGGTAGTGGTCCCATACACATGCTGTGGGGGGGGGTGGTAGTGGTCCCATACACATGCTGTCTGGGGGTTAGTGGTCCTATACACATGCTGTGTGTGTGGGGGGTAGTGGTCCCATACACATGCTGTGGGGGGGTAGTGGTCCCATACACATGCTGTGTGGGGGGGTAGTGGTCCCATACACATGCTGTGTGTGTGTGGAGGGGTAGTGGTCCCATACACATGCTGTGTGGGGGGGGGGTAGTGGTCCTATACACATGCTGTGTGGGGGGGGGAGGGTAGTGGTCCCATACACATGCTGTGGGGGGGGGGGTGGTAGTGGTCCCATACACATGCTGTCTGGGGGTTAGTGGTCCTATACACATGCTGTGTGTGTGGGGGGTAGTGGTCCCATACACATGCTGTGTGGGGGGGGGTAGTGGTCCCATACACATGCTGTGTGGGGGGGAGGGTAGTGGTCCCATACACATGCTGTGTGGGGGGGGGTAGTGGTCCCATACACATGCTGTGTGGGGGGGGGAGGGTAGTGGTCCCATACACATGCTGTGGGGGGGGTGGTAGTGGTCCCATACACATGCTGTCTGGGGGTTAGTGGTCCTATACACATGCTGTGTGTGTGGGGGGTAGTGGTCCCATACACATGCTGTGGGGGGGTAGTGGTCCCATACACATGCTGTGTGGGGGGGTAGTGGTCCCATACACATGCTGTGTGTGTGTGGAGGGGTAGTGGTCCCATACACATGCTGTGTGGGGGGGGGGTAGTGGTCCTATACACATGCTGTGTGGGGGGGGGAGGGTAGTGGTCCCATACACATGCTGTGGGGGGGGGGGGGGGTGGTAGTGGTCCCATACACATGCTGTCTGGGGGTTAGTGGTCCTATACACATGCTGTGTGTGTGGGGGGTAGTGGTCCCATACACATGCTGTGTGGGGGTAGTGGTCCCATACACATGCTGTGTGGGGGGGTAGTGGTCCCATACACATGCTGTGTGGGGGGGGGTAGTGGTCCCATACACATGCTGTGGGGGGGGGGTAGTGGTCCCATACACATGCTGTGTGGGGGGGTAGTGGTCCCATACACATGCTGTGTGGGGGGGTAGTGGTCCCATACACATGCTGTGGGGGGGGTAGTGGTCCCATACACATGCTGTGTGGGGGGTAGTGGTCCCATACACATGCTGTGTGGGGGGTGGGGGGGTAGTGGTCCCATACACATGCTGTGTGTGGGGGGGGGGGGGTAGTGGTCCCATACACATGCTGTGTGTGGGGGGTAGTGTAGTGGTCCCATACACATGCTGTGTGTGGGGGGGGGGGGTAGTGGTCCCATACACATGCTGTGTGTGGGGGGGTAGTGGTCCCATACACATGCTATGTGTGGGGGGTAGTGGTCCCATACACATGCTGTGTGGGGGGGGGTAGTGGTCCCATACATATGCTGTGGGTGATAGTGTGAGTGTGCACACTACAGTGTCCTCACTACAGTGTCCACACTACAGTGTCCTCACTACAGTGTCCTCACTACAGTATCCTCACTACAGTGTCCTCACCACAGTGTCCTCACTACAGTGTCCTCACTACAGTGTCCTCACTACAGTGTCCTCACTACAGTGTCCTCACTACAGTGTCCTCACTACAGTGTCCTCACTACAGTGTCCTCACTACAGTGTCCTCACCACAGTGTCCTCACTACAGTGTCCTCACTACAGTGTCCTCACTACAGTGTCCTCACTACAGTGTCCTCACTACAGTGTCCTCACTACAGTGTCCTCACTACAGTGTCCTCACTACAGTGTCCTCACTACAGTGTCCTCACTACAGTGTCCTCACTACAGTATCCTCACTACAGTGTCCTCACCACAGTGTCCTCACTACAGTGTCCTCACTACAGTGTCCTCACTACAGTGTCCACACTACAGTGTCCTCACTACAGTGTCCTCACTACAGTATCCTCACTACAGTGTCCTCACTACAGTGTCCTCACTACAGTGTCCACACTACAGTGTCCACACTACAGTGTCCACACTACAGTGTCCACACTACAGTGTCCACACTACAGTGTGCACACTACAGTGTCCACACTACAGTGTCCTCACTACAGTGTGGTCACTGTAGTGTGAGTGTTTATGTTAGTGTGAAGGCGTCGTCTTCTCAGACGTGGTCTGATAGATCACACATCTACTGGTCCTCTTTTTCTCTATCCCTCCTCATCCTCACCATCAATCTCCATCATTATCATCATCAATTACCATTATCATCATTCGTGGGTCACCATCATCATCAAACATCATTAATCTTCTTTGAGGCGGAGTTGCTCGGTGTAGAGTGTAATTATATATACCCCCACATACTCCTTACCCAACATGGGAGGGATAGTGATATACCAAGGGAAGCATATCTCTGTATATCTATATTTCCCTTCGTATATGACCACTCCTACGTCAACTGTGACGTAGGAGGGTTGACGCAGGTGAGGAAGAGTGCTTGAAGGGGCTCCCCTGGTGCCTCTACTCCACTCTCAGACTCCCAGCTGCTCTAAAACTTGAGCTGCTCCTCCACACACACACAACATTACTCAAGCAACTGCTCAAGGGGAAGCAGTTGCCCTAAGGTCAGGTCATAGCTCTCCTCTCATTGGTTACAATCCGTCACGTGATACGTTAAAAATGTTGTATGCCCGGCAACATGGCCACAACATACAACACATGGCCACAACATACAACACATGGCCACAACATACAACACATGGCCACAACATACAACACATGGCCACAACATGCAACACATGGCCACAACATACAACACATGGCTACAACATACTACACATGGCCACAACATACAACACATGGCCACAACATACAACACATGGCCACAACATACAATACATGGCCACAACATACTACACATGGCCACAACATACAACACATGGCCACAACATACAACACATGGCCACAACATACAACACATGGTCACAACATACTACACATGGCCACAACATACTACACATGGCCACAACATACAACACATGGCCACAACATACAACACATGGCCACAACATACTACACATGGCCACAACATACTACACATGGCCACAACATACAACACATGGCCACAACATACAACACATGGCCACAACATACAACACATGGCCACAACACATGGCCACAACATACAACACATGGCCACAACATACAACACATGGCCACAACATACAACACATGGCCACAACATACAACACATGGCCACAACATACAACACATGGCCACAACATACAACACATGGCCACAACATACAACACATGGCCACAACACATGGCCACAACATACAACACATGGCCACAACACATGGCCACAACATACAACACATGGCCACAACACATGGCCACAACATACAACACATGGCCACAACATACAACACATGGCCACAACATACAACACATGGCCACAACATACAACACATGGCCACAACATACAACACATGGCCACAACATACAACACATGGCCACAACATACAACACATGGCCACAACATACAACACATGGCCACAACATACAACACATGGCCACAACATACAACACATGGCCACAACATGGCCACAACACATAGCCACAACACATGGCCACAACATACAACACATGGCCACAACACATGGCCACAACATACAACACATGGCCACAACATACAACACATGGCCACAACACATGGCCACAACATACAACACATGGCCACAACATACAACACATGGCCACAACATACAACACATGGCCACAACACATGGCCACAACATACAACACATGGCCACAACATACAACACATGGCCACAACATACAACACATGGCCACAACATACAACACATGGCCACAACATACAACACATGGCCACAACATACAACACATGGCCACAACATACAACACATGGCCACAACATACAACACATGGCCACAACATACAACACATGGCCACAACATACAACACATGGCCACAACATACAACACATGGCCACAACATACAACACATGGCCACAACATACAACACATGGCCACAACATACAACACATGGCCACAACATACAACACATGGCCACAACATACAACACATGGCCACAACATACAACACATGGCCACAACATACAACACATAGCCACAACACATGGCCACAACATACAACACATGGCCACAACATACAACACATGGCCACAACATACAACACATGGCCACAACATACAACACATGGCCACAACAACACATGGCCACAACATGGCCACAACATACAACACATGGCCACAACATACAACACATGGCCACAACATACAACACATGGCCACAACACATGGCCACAACATACAACACATGGCCACAACATACTACACATGGCCACAACATACAACACATGGCCACAACATACAACACATGGCCACAACATACAACACATGGCCACAACATACTACACATGGCCACAACATACTACACATGGCCACAACATACAACACATGGCCACAACATACAACACATGGCTACAACATACAACACATGGCCACAACATACAACACATGGCCACAACATACAACACATGGCCACAACATACAACACATGGCCACAACATACAACACATGGCCACAACATACAACACATGGCCACAACATACAACACATGGCCACAACATACAACACATGGCCACAACACATGGCCACAACATACAACACATGGCCACAACATACTACACATGGCCACAACATACTACACATGGCCACAACATACAACACATGGCCACAACATACTACACATGGCCACAACATACTACACATGGCCACAACATACTACACATGGCCACAACATACTACACATGGCCACAACATACTACACATGGCCACAACATACTACACATGGCCACAACATACTACACATGGCCACAACATACTACACATGGCCACAACATACTACACATGGCCACAACATACTACACATGGCCACAACATACTACACATGGCCACAACATACTACACATGGCCACAACATGCAACACATGGCCACAACATACTACACATGGCCACAACATGCAACACATGGCCACAACATACTACACATGGCCACAACATACAACACATGGCCACAACATACTACACATGGCCACAACATACAACAACATGGCCACAACATACTACACATGGCCACAACATACTACACATGGCCACAACATACAACACATGGCCACAACATACAACACATGGCCACAACATACAACACATGGCCACAACATACTACACATGGCCACAACATACAACACATGGCCACAACATACTACACATGGCCACAACATACAACACATGGCCACAACATACTACACATGGCCACAACATACAATACATGGCCCCAACATACAACACATGGCCACAACATACTACACATGGCCACAACATACTACACATGGCCACAACATGCAACACATGGCCACAACATACTACACATGGCCACAACATACAACACATGGCCACAACATACTACACATGGCCACAACATACAACACATGGCCACAACATACAACACATGGCCACAACATACAACACATGGCCACAACATACTACACATGGCCACAACATACAACACATGGCCACAACATACTACACATGGCCACAACATACTACACATGGCCACAACATACAATACATGGCCCCAACATACAACACATGGCCACAACATACTACACATGGCCACAACATACTACACATGGCCACAACATGCAACACATGGCCACAACATACAACACATGGCCACAACATGCAACACATGGCCACAACATACAACACATGGCCACAACATACAACACATGGCCACAACATACAACACATGGCCCCAACATACAACACATGGCCACAACATACAACACATGGCCCCAACATGCTCACCAAGGCGGGCTCCTGGCATAATATTCCGGGTTTGACTCAGTGGCCTTTGAAAGGGAAATACTCACATAATGTTAAAACAGCATGATGCACGCACGCACGCACGCACACACACACACACACACAGGGCGCCGGTGGCTGTGTGGACAGCACGCTGGTCACGTAATCCTGTGGCTCTGGTTCGATTCCCGGCGTCGGTGAGAAACAAAAATGGGCAGTTTTTTTTTTACCCTGATGCCCCTGTTACCTAGCAGTAAATAGGTACCTGGGAATTAGACAGCTGCCACAGGCTGCTTCCTGGGGGGGAAGGGGGGGAGGTGTGAGAAAGAAAAAAAGAAAAAATAAATATAATTAGTTAGTAGTTAGTAACAGTTGATTGATTGACAGTTGAGAGGCGGGCCGAAGGAGCAGATCTCAACCCTCGCAAGCACAACTAGGTGAATACAACTAGGTGAATAGACACGCACGCACGCAAAAGCAAACACACACACACACACACACACACACACACACACACACACACACACACACACACACACACACACACACACACACACACACACACACACACACACACACACACACTACTATATAGTAAGGAAAGAGAGGGAAGGGAGAGGAGGTGGAGGAGTGGCCCTGCTGATAAGGAAGGACTGGAGTTTTGATGAGACGGAAATTCCGGGCTGTGACGGGTTCAGAGATTACATAACAGGAACTATAACAATGGGTGGACCTAAGATAATAGTGGCAGTCATTTACAACCCTCCCCTAAATGACAGAAGACCTAGACAGGAGTTTGATAGGAACAACATGGCAACCATTAATATAATAGAGAGAGCAGCTTCAGTTGCCTGCAGGAATGGCTCAAGACTCTTAATCATGGGTGATTTCAACCATGGAAAGATAGACTGGGAGAATGGGTACCCACATGGTGGTGAAGATACGTGGAGAGCTAAACTCTTGGAAGTGGCAACAAGGAATTTTCTGAGCCAGCATGTCAAGGAACCCACAAGAATGAGAGGCAATGATGAACCAGCTAGACTCAACCTGATATTCACCCTGAATGAGTCAGAAATAAGGGAAGTCAAAGTTGAAGCCCCCATAGGAATGAGTGACCACAGTGTACTGACCTTTGAGTACTTGGTGGAGGTAGGGATAACCTATCCAAGGATGGGAGTGGAGGGGAAAAGACAGAATTACCGAAGAGGAAAATATGACGAGATGAGGAACTTCCTCAGGGGAATACCATGGGAAACAGAACTTAGAGACAAGAATGTGCAGGTCATGATGGATATTGTCACACAAAAGTGCCAGGAAGCTGCAGACAGGTTTATCCCCGTCCAAAAGGAGAAAAACGAAAAACAACAGAAAAACCCGTGGTTCAACCAGGAATGTAAGGTAGCGAAACAACTGAGTAAAAGAACATGGAGAAACTACAGAAATAACAGAACACCAGAGAGCAGGGAGAGATACCAGAGGGCCAGAAATGAGTACATCAGAGTGAGGAGGGAAGCAGAGAGACAGTTTGAAAATGACATCGCGAGTAAAGCCAAGACCCAACCAAAGCTGCTCCACAGCCATATCAGGAGGAAAACAGCAGTGAAGGAACAAGTGATGAAGCTGCAGAAAGGGGAGAACAGATACACAGAGAATGACAAGGAGGTGTGTGAAGAACTCAACAAGAGATTCCAGGAGGTCTTCACAATAGAACAAGGAGAAGCCCCTGCACTAAATGAGGAGGCGGCAAACCAAGCAACCTTGGAGGAATTTGACCTCACCAGTGATGAGGTCAAAAGGTGTCTGCTGGAGCTGGATGTGACAAAGGCTGTTGGGCCTGATAGAATCTCACCGTGGATACTAAAGGAAGGTGCAGAAGCACTAAGTGTGCCACTCTCTATGGTGTATAACAGGTCACTGGAAACAGGAGACTTACCAGAAAGTTGGAAGACAGCTAACGTGGTCCCAATATACAAAAAGGGTGACAGACAAGAGGCACTGAATTACAGGCCAGTTTCCTTAACTTGTATACCATGCAAGGTGCTGGAGAAGATCGTGAGGAAAAGGCTCGTAGAGCATCTGGAGGGAAATAACTTTGTAACGCACCACCAACATGGGTTCAGAGATGGTAAATCGTGCCTCACAGGTTTAATAGAATTTTATGACCAGGCAACGAAAATTAGGCAGGAAAGAGAAGGGTGGGCCGACTGCATTTTCCTGGATTGCCAAAAAGCCTTTGACACAGTACCCCATAAAAGGCTGTTAAAAAAGTTGGAGCAACAGGCAGGAGTAAAAGGTAAGGTGCTCCAGTGGATAAGGGAGTACTTAAGCAACAGGAAACAGCGAGTAACGGTGAGGGGGGGAGACATCAGAGTGGCGAGATGTCACCAGCGGAGTCCCACAGGGCTCAGTACTTGGACCCATCCTGTTTCTAATATATGTGAACGATCTTCCAGAGGGTATAGACTCATTCCTCTCGATGTTTGCTGATGATGCAAAAATTATGAGAAGAATCAAGACGGATGAAGATAGACAGAGACTACAGGATGACCTGGATAAACTGGAGGAATGGTCTAGAAAATGGCTGCTAAAGTTCAACTCGGGAAAGTGTAAGGTGATGAAATTAAGCGAAGGGAGCAGGAGGCTGAACACAAGGTATCATCTGGGAGGGGAAATCCTGCAAGAGTCAAATAGAGAGAAGGATCTGAGGGTTGATATCACACCGAACCTGTCCCCAGAGGCCCACATCAAAAGAATATCATCAGCGGCATATGCTAGACTGGCCAACATAAGAACTGCCTTTAGAAACTTGTGTAAGGAATCTTTCAGAACCCTGTATACCACTTATGTAAGACCAATCCTGGAGTATGCAGCTCCAGCCTGGAGTCCATACCTAGTTAAACACAAGACAAAGTTAGAAAAGATTCAGCGGTATGCCACCAGGCTCGTCCCGGAACTGAGAGGATTGAGCTACGAGGAAAGGCTAAAGGAGCTGAACCTCACATCCCTGGAAAACAGAAGAGTAAGGGGAGACATGATAACCACCTACAAAATTCTCAGGGGAATTGACAGGGTGACAAAGACAAACTCTTCAGCACGGGTGGGACACGAACAAGGGGACACAGGTGGAAACTTAGTACCCAGATGAGCCACAGAGACGTTAGAAAGAATTTTGTCAGTGTCAGAGTAGTTAATAAATGGAATGCATTAGGCAGTGATGTGGTGGAGGCTGACTCCATACACAGTTTCAAGTGTAGATATGATAGAGCCCAATAGGCTCAGGAACCTGTACACCAGTTGATTGACGGTTGAGAGGCGGGACCAAAGAGCCAGAGCTCAACCCCCGCAAGCACAATTAGGTGAGTACAATTAGGTGAGTACACACACACACACACACACACACACACACACACACACACACACACACACACACACAGTCACTTACTGAATGACACTTTAATGAGACACTTACACAAAGAGAGCTGCCCAGTTGCTGGAAGAGGGCAAGTGTGGCACCAATTTTCAAGAAAGGAGATAGGGAGGAGGCACTTAACTACAGACCCGTATCACTGACAATTATCCCCTGTAAAGTACTTGAAAGACTGATGAAGTTAAGACTGGCCACAACACACTTAGAGAAAATTAGGTGGATAAATAAACACCAAAATGGGTTCAGGGAAATCTTACCTAACAAACCTTCAGGAATTCTATGATAAAGTAACAAGAATAAGGCAGGACAGAGAAGGATGGGAAGACTGCATATTTCTGGACTGCCAAGAAGCCTTTGATACAGTATCGCACAGATTAATATACAAACTTGAGAGGCAGGGGGGGATTAAGCGGAAAAGCCCTAGTGTGGATAAGGAACTACCTAACAGGAAGGAGCCAAAGAGTTACGGTAAGGGGCGAGAAGTCGGACTGGCGAACAGTAACAAGTGGAGTACCTCAAGGATCGGTGCTGGGACCAGTTCTATTTCCAAGGTACGTTAACGACATGTTTACAGGCGTAGAGTCCTACATGTCGATGTTTGCGGATGATGCAAAGTTGATGAGAAGAGTTGTGACAGATGAGGATTGCAGGATCCTCCAAGAGGACCTGAACAGATTGCAGAGATGGTCAGAGAAATGGCTACTGGAATTCAACACGAGCAAATGTAAAGTTATGGAAATGGGATCAGGTGATAGGAGACCAAAGGGACAGTACACAATGAAGGGGAACAGCCTACCTGTAACGATTCGAGAAAGAGACCTGGGAGTGGATGTGACACCTAATCTAACTCCTGAGGCACATATAAATAGGATAACGCCAGCAGCGTACTCTACACTGGCAAAAGTTAGAACATCATTCAGAAACCTAAGTAAGGAGGCATTTAGGGCGCTTTACACTGCCTACGTGAGGCCAGTCTTAGAGTATGCCGCCTCATCATGGAGTCCCCATCTGAAGAAGCATATAATGAAACTGGAAAAGGTTCAGAGGTTTGCAACGAGACTCGTCCCAGCGTTACGAGGGATGGGGTATGAAGAACGCCTGAGGGAACTGAACCTGACGACGCTAAAGAAAAGGAGAGAGAGGGGGGACATGATAGGAACGTATAAGATACTTAGGGGGGATTGAGAGTGAAAATGGATGAAGTGTTCACCCTGAGTATCAACAGAACAAGGAGACACGGGTGGAAGCTGGAAACTTTCATAAGTTTCGGGTTAGAAAGTTTTCATTTAGCGTGAGAGTAGTGGGAAAATTGAATGAACTTAGGAGCAGTTTGTGGGAGCAAAGTCTGTCCATAGCTTTAAACCCATCTCTAAACCAAACCCACCGAGCTGAATACCCAACCACTTGGGCTGGACGGTAGAGCGACGGTCTCGCTTCATGCAGGTCGGCGTTCAATCCCCCGACCGTCCACAAGCGGTTTGGGCACCATTCCTTCCCCCCGTCCCATCCCAAATTCTCATCCTGACCTCCCCCCCCCCTTCCCTGTGCTATATAGTCGTAATGACTCGGCACTTTCCCGCCAGCCCCGCTCCTGTGCCAGGTAAGTCCACTACGGGCTCACCATAGCCCGTGCTACTTGCCCCGCTCCTGTGCCAGGTAAGTCCACTACGGGGCTCACCATAGCCCGTGCTACTTGCCCCGCTCCTGTGCCAGGTAAGTCCACTACGGGCTCACCATAGCCCGTGCTACTTGCCCCGCTCCTGTGCCAGGTAAGTCCACTACGGGCTCACCATAGCCCGTGCTACTTGCCCCGCTCCTGTGCCAGGTAAGTCCACTACGGGCTCACCATAGCCCGTGCTACTTGGAACTTCTTCAGAGTAGCTGAATCTATAACCACAACACTTTCACCCTGATAATTCCCTCCCCAAGGAGTCACGACTCTCCGCCAAACTACCCCAACATTCCTACACCAAGCACGTGACCTCTTACAGCTCGCGTCCTCACCCCACACGCCGCCTCCACCCACCAGAGTCCACTACACTTTACAATCTGTTTGACTTAAACAAAATATTTTGAAGATCAATCAAGATTAGTTGGGTAACTCAACACCTGTCCGCGGTGATGTCTTCTCAGATTTATCGTGTACTCTGTGTGTACTCACTTATTTGTACTCGCCTATTTGTGCTTGCGGGGGTTGAGCTCTGGCTCTTTGGTCCCGCCTCTCAACTGTCAATCAACTGGTACTCACCTAGTTGTACTCACCTAGTTGTGTTTGCGGGGGTTGAGCTCTGGCTCTTTGGTCCCGCCTCTCAACCGTCAATCAACTGGTGTACAGATTCCTGAGCCTATCGGGCTCTGTCATATCTACACTTGAAACTGTGTATGGAGTCAGCCTCCACCACATCACTTCCTAATGCATTCCATTTATTAACCACTCTGACACTGAAAAAATTCTTTCTAACGTCTCTGTGGCTCATGTGGGTACTCAGCTTCCACCTGTGTCCCCTTGTTCGTGTCCCACCCGTGCTGAAGAGTTTGTCTTTGTCCACCCTGTCAATTCCCCTGAGAATTTTGTAGGTGGTGATCATGTCTACCCTTGCTCTTCTGTCTTCCAAGGGCGTGAGGTTCAGCTCCTTTAGCCTTTCCTCTTAGTTCATACCTCTCAGTTCCGGGACGAGCCTGGTGGCATACCGTTGAATCTTCTCTAACTTTGTCTTGTGTTTAACTAGGTATGAACTCCAGGCTGGAGCTGCATACTCCAGGATTGGTCTGACGGTCTTGATCTCAGACGTCAGTGTTGGCGATCTCAGACGTCAGTGTTGGCGTCTTGATCTCAGACGTCAGTGTTGGCGTCTTGATCTCAGACGTCAGTGTTGGCGTCTTGATCTCAGACGTCAGTGTTGGCGTCTTGATCTCAGACGTCAGTGTTGGCGTCTTGATCTCAGACGTCAGTGTTGGCGTCTTGATCTCAGACGTCAGTGTTGGCGATCTCAGACGTCAGTATTGGCGTCTTGATCTCAGACGTCAGTGTTGGCGATCTCAGACGTCAGTGTTGGCGATCTCAGACGTCAGTGTTGGCGATCTCAGACGTCAGTGTTGGCGATCTCAGACGTCAGTGTTGGCGATCTCAGACGTCAGTGTTGGCGTCTTGATCTCAGACGTCAGTGTTGGCGTCTTGATCTTAGACGTCAGTGTTGGCGTCTTGATCTCAGACGTCAGTGTTGGCGTCTTGATCTTAGACGTCAATGTTGGCGTCTTGATCTTAGACGTCAATGTTGGCGTCTTGATCTTAGACGTCAATGTTGGCGTCTTGATCTCAGACGTCAGTGTTGGCGTCTTGATCTTAGACGTCAATGTTGGCGTCTTGATCTTAGACGTCAGTGTTGGCTTCCTTGCGACACTGATCTTTCACTCGGTAAGTCAGACTGAGCACAAGCGGTTCGGGCCAACCTAAACAGGAAATCGCCCGCTACCAATATAAGCGTGACTGGGCCGGGAAATGGGTCCTTGTGGAGACATCTTTCCCATTTGTGAAGACGAGACCAGTTTTGATTTTAATTCTTACTTATATTTAGCTTTGGGTTTCTGTGTGTAGGTTCGTATTCCGGATATTTTTTTTCAGTAATTGGGACGATTTCAGAACTCAGTCGATTAAGGCAGTGTCTGGGATGCTCCCGGACGCAGGTTCGAATCCTCGTAACGGCCCTTGTGGATTTGTTCAACTGGGACGAGTTTATGTATTTCTCGATAGGAAGTTTGGAAATTCTGTACTCACCTAGTTGTGCTTGCCGGAGTTGAGCTTTGGCTCTTTGGGTCCCCCTCTCAACTGTCAATCAACTGGTGTACAGATTCCTGAGCCTATTGGGCTCTATCATATTTACACTTGAAACTGTGTATGGAGTCAGCCTCCACCACAACACTGCCTAATGCATTCCATCCGTTAACTACTCTGACACTGAACAAATTCTTCCTAATGTCTCTGTGGCTCATTTGGGTACTAAGGTTCCACCTGTGTCCCCTTGTTCGTGTTCCACCCGTGTTAAATACTTAGTCTTTGTCCACTCTGTCAATTCCCCTGAGAATTTTGTAAGTGGTGATCATGTCTACCCTTGCTCTTCTGTCTTCCTGGGACGTCAGGTTTATCTCCCGTACCTCATACCTCTTAGTTCTGGGACTAGTCTGACGGCATACCTCTGAATATTCTCTTTCTTTGTCTTGTGTTTAACTAGGTATGAATTCCAGGCTGGAGCTGCATACTCCATGATTGATCTGACATACGTGGTATACAAGGTCCTGAATGATTCCTTACACAAGTTTCTAAAGGCAGTTCTTATGTTAGCCAATTTAGCATATGCTGCTGATGATATCCTTTTGATGTGGGCCTCTGGGGACAAGTTCGGTGTGATATTAAATCCCAGATACTCTCTACTTGACTCTTGCAGGATTTCACCTCCCAGATGGTACCTTGTGTTCAGCCTTCTGCTCCCTTCACCTAGTTTCATCATTTACTTTACACTTGACTTAATTTTTTTCTTTTAAGTTAAACGTTTCATTTTCTAGATCATTCCTCTAATTTGTCTCTGTCTATCTTCATCTGTCTTGATTCTTTCTCATAATTTTTGCATCATCAGCAAACATCGAGAGGAATGAGTCTATTCCCTCTAGAAGATCATTTACATATGTCAGAAACAGGATGGGTCCAAGTACTGAGCCCTGTGGGACTCCGCTGGTGACATCTCGCCACTCTGATGTCTCCCCCCTCACCGTTACTCGTTGTTTCCTGTTGCTTAGGTACTCCCTTATTCAGTGGAGCATCTTACCTTTTACTCCTGCCTGTTGCTCCAACTTTTGTAACAGCCTTTTATGCAGTAGCTGTGTCAAAGGCTTTCTGACAGTCCAAGAAAATGCAGTCTGTGTACGCATTGACATTCAATACTCTGATGGCACCACTTTCCGGTTATTTAATTTTATAATAATTATAAAAATAAACCAATTAATTAATAATTATAAAATTAAAAAATTGTGTTGGGGACAGGAAGCCAGAGTGTATTCATACACGTTTGGCTTAAATCGAGGGCACCCCCCACCACCCAGGGAATGAATTACTGACCCCGCTGAGGATACAACCCCACAAGAAGCCGACTAACTCCTGGGGTACCTACTGGCTGCTTGGTGAACAGTGGCATTAGGTGAAAGGAAACGTGTCAAACCATTTTTGTCCCCAACCCGTCCTCGACTCGAGTCCATTCCATCCAGTAGTCGACCCCACAGACGCACTCATAAATTTTAACATGTTTTTCATTCAAAACAGGAATTTTTTCAAATATAAATTAATATATAATATATTGGCCTATTGTGCATATATAGGCATAGATTAGGTTAGGTGTTTAGGTTCTGTTGGCGATTATTTGTATTTGTAGTACGTGGGTGAAGCATTTATAGCGTTGTGGTTCGAACAAAATTCGTCAGTGAAGCACTTGTTCCGGATATGTTCGAACGTCAGCAGTTGTGAGTCGTGTGTAAACCGCTTTTCATTCATAAACAGGGGGTTTGGCAGGTGCATGGAATCACTTTTGGATCTTTGTTTGGAGGACGGGCTGATTTACAACGTTGTGGTTCGAACAAAATTGGTCAGTGAAGCACTTGTTCCGCAAGTGTTCGAACAAAATCAGTTGCGAGTCGTGTGTAACAGCCCGTCCTCCAAACAAAGATCCAAAAGTGATTCCATGCACCCGCCAAACCCCCTGTTTATGAATGAAAAGCGGTTTACACACGACTCACAACTGCTGACGTTCGAACATATCCGGAACAAGTGCTTCACTGAGGAATTTTGTTCGAACCACAACGCTGTAAATGCTTCACCCACGTACTACAAATACAAATAATCGCCAACAGAACCTAAACACCTGACCTAACCTAACCTATGCCTATTTATACACAATATGTTAATATATTATAATATTAATTTATACTGGAGAAAATTCCCGTTTTGAATGAACAGTATGTTAAAATTTATGAATGCGTCTGTGGGGTTGACCGCTGGATGTAATGGACTTGAGTCGAGGATGGGTTGCATTTGTAAACCGTTTTTCATTCATAAACGGAGTTTGGTTTGAGTCATTTACCTCACTGGTGACCTCCCGGTATATACCTGGTGCAAACTACCCCTCTCACCATTAACCTTTTCATCATAATTGTTCTTAAAAGTTGTGGATGGGATTGGCTGCAACATCATCTCCCTTCAATGCACTCCACTTGAGCAGGGAACGAGGACTTCCTTACAATCTAAACTATTGGGACCAACTAAAGAGCCTAAATCTGTACTCCCTTGAGCGCAGGCGGGAGATACACATAATAATTTACACGTGGAAAATAATTGAGAGGCTGGTCCCAAACCTGCACACAGAAATAACATCACACAAGACCAGAAGACATGGCAGGATGTGCAGAATACCCCCGTTGAAGAGCAGAGGTGCAACAGGTACTCTAAGAGAGAACTATCAACATCGGAGGCCCGAGACTGTTCAACACGCTCCCGATACACATAAGGGGCATAACTGGCAATCCCCTCACAGTGTTCAAGAGAGAACTGGATAAGCACCTCCAAAGGATACCTGATCAACCAGGCTGTGACTCATACGTCAGGCTGCGAGCAGCCGCGTCCAACAGCCTGGTTGATCAGTCCAGCAACCAGGAGGCCTGGTCGACGACCGGGCCGCGGGGACGCTAAGCCCCAGAAGCACCTCAAGGTATCTCTATGGCTCAACTACATGTCCATCTTCTCCTGATGTCCCTTGTCTACCTACCTCCAGTCTCAGTGTTCAACCTTTGTCAACTTTATTCCCCCTCAGGCTCATATATGTTCTCTCACCCTGTTCTCATGGCTGAGCCCTCTCAATTCTGGTACTAATCTAGTGGAAAACTCCCTCAGGATTTTTTTTGCGTGTGTGTTGACAAGGTGTGGGTTCCACACTGGTGCTACATAATGGTCTCACATATGGGCTAACTACCCATATGTTGTTGAAGTTATCATGCTCACATGAGCTTTGGGTATTAGTGTTGGCATTATGTCTACTGCCCAATCTTTTTCTCTTACTGTTTCTTGTAATTGACTTCCCCCTTATGGTATCAAGCAGTCCCTATGGCGCAGTGGTAAGACATTCACCGGCACTTTGGCTTCGATTCGTATCCTGGCCGGGAAGGAATGACTGGGCGCCAATCCATGACTGTAGCCTGTTCACACAGCAGTGAATGGGTACCTGGTCGTTAAACGATTTGGCAGGTCGTATTCCGGGGAAAATTAGGATTAAGGACTTGCCCAAAACGCTATGCGTGCTAGTGGCTGTTCAAGAATGTAACAATTCTTGTATAAATAAATAAAATAAATAAATAAAAGTAAAGTTAAATACGGGTCTCCTTTATCTCCTTTACCCCATTTCCATTGATTTGCACTTATCATATATATCAGAGGTGAAACATTTTGCCAACTAGGAATCCCTTATTGCTAAAATTCTTCCCAGCCACAGAGCTACTAACAACAGTACCCTATTATGAGTTAATAAAACAATACTTACTAAAAAAATCTTTATGGAAGTATTAAAATGATTAACAAAACGCATTACAAGAATGAAATCATCTTCATTTGCATTGAAACAGATTTTATGAAAATTTCAACCCTGTTAAAGCAGGCACTCTGTTACCCTTAATCCCAGTAAGCACAAGGACTCCCAAAGTGAAATAATCGAACATATACAATATAGCACCGACAAGCTCACGCAGTACCAGCAGAGGCCAGATATTATAAAAAGTATTTTTGTTTTTTACATCATAAAGATTTTGAAATAAAACTTAAAAAGTGTTGAATCTTGACAACCTGTTACGTGTTGAATATTGACAACCTGTCACGTGTTGAATCTTGACAACCTGTTACGTGTTGAATATTGACAACCTGTCACGTGTTGAATCTTGACAACCTGTCACTAGTCATCACTAACAACTTATTGTTAAAACACAATTACCATCTCCACTGTCACATTAGAAAATGTCAGTCATGAAAATAGACATTTATATAATAGTACTAAGTTTCTTGTTTTTTTACAAACTAAATAATGCATCACCTCTTCTAACACATTTGTCATCACTTCTATATGAGCACAATCAGTAGTGTGTTATGCAGTCTCAAAATACTCTACACTAGCTAGCACACTTTGACTAGGGTTATGGCAGTATACCCAGCTAAACTTACTACAGCTTACCAGTCCATTCATAATCTACAATTTAAAAGTTGTAAACAAATATTATGTACATTTATTATTTTGAGCAATATTTTGGCAAACAAATCTGTATTTTATAATGTCATAGTGGCACTGTACCTTTAACAAATTATTATTACAGTGTACAATATTGCCTACTGTATGATACATTCCAAATGTTCAATTATACTCTCAGTATTTGAAGAAAGCTCCTGAACCATGTAGGGACAAAGGTGGTCAAGTGTGAATATCCAGCAAGTCACTGTAGTTCAAAAGCACAGTGGTAAGGCATCTGAGTACAGGCTGGTCACGTGTCTTGTGAGATTAGCATATACCGGTATATGTGATATGTGATCAGCAAAACTTCCAGGACTTTATAAAACTTGACAGCATTTGGATAATGACAAAATTTCTCTCCAAGAAAGAATATTTCTTAAGAGAGAAAACAGGACAGCTAAACTGGCAGGCTGTGTTCAGAATGTTGTGGTGTTTGCACGAGACGTGTACTACACAGAGGCGGGATCAAAGAGCCAGAGCTCAACCCCCCACAAGCACAAATAGGCGAGTACAAACATCTCAACAGATAATTACCTCGTCTATATTCCAAGTATTCATCTTAAAACGATGAAAGTAACAAGATAGTGATTTTATCTGTGTCCTTCGACAACTTGCCCGAAAACGCTTTCCATAATAGTGGCTTCATTAGTACTGTATGTGTAACTCCTGTCTCTACAACTGTACATTACTCTTATGTTCTTTGTACACACATTCTTCTCAATAAAAATTATGATTGTGATAATTATAACTTTCACCCTCTAAGGGTTTTCATTATTCCACAACACTGCCCTATGTAGACTCTTCCCATAACAATATAACGGCTAAGTTTTGAAAGAAAATTTTCAATATTAGTTGAAAAATAATGCACGTTGGCTTTTTAATCACTTAAATGAAAGTCACAGCTTCATTACAAGTACAAGATTCAAGTAGGGAATGGCCAAGTGCTTGCAAGTTCGAAAAGAAGGAATTAGAAACTGGTAAGAAACATAGAAAAAAACAGTAATACATTGGAAGTTAAAGAAATTTAGCAAATTAAGTAATGACACTGTGTGCACAGGAACTAATAAAACCATTACTGCACAGAGGTCACAAGCTGCACACTTCATTATGCATCTAAGGATGAAATAAGACAACAGTACACCATTACTGTTGCAGTAATACCACTTAAACTAATTAATAAGCTTGCATGTATCCTACATACGGAGTAAAGTTTTGTGCCGACAACGATGGATCAACCAATGTGTGAGAGCTAGGGAAGCAACCAAAGGGTCTCCCTAAGAAATCAAGCAACCCGTCCTCGGACCAAGTCCATTCCATCCAGCGGTCGACCCCAGACGCATTCATAAATTTTAACATGCTGTTCATTCAAAAAAAGAATTTTCTCAAATATAAATTAATATTATAATATATATATAAGCATACTGTGCATATATAGGCATTGGTTAGGTTAGGTGTTCAGGTTCTGTTGGCAATTATTTGTATTTGTAGTACAATTGTTGTGATAATTGTAATAATTGTTGTATTTAATAAATATCAATCTTCCTTCTGCTTGGTCTTGAAGGAGGCCGGCCTCGGGTGAAAGAGGGCTGTGACAATCTCTGTCTGGAACCCGTTAGTGCGTGACTGGGACGTCCACCTCCCTAGGGTCATGCGGCCCAGGCTCTGCTTCAGGAGGCTGGGGTCGTTCTTACCCTTGATGGGGTGGTTCTTCTCCGGCCCCGACCACGGCGGTCTCCGGGTTTGGAGTCCCAGTGCCTTTTTTCACCAACTTCGAGGTCAACTCCGGAACTCACAGTTCCTGTGACGGCGCTGGAACCAATCGTATTGGCGTTTGCCTTTCCATTGGAGACTTTCGGTGCCTTGGAGAGGGGAGACCTGCTGCCCGAGTAACAGCTTCTCCTCCATATCAACCTACCCTGGCTTTGGGCCCCTGGAGAGGCCACTCCAGACCGACAACCAGAGCACAACACCATAGTTTCCCGAGACTGATGGATGCCTACTACTAGTACTTGGGTGAAGCACTTACAGCATTGTGGTTCGAACAAAAGTCGTCAGCGAAGCACTTGTTCAAGAAGTGTTCAAACGTCATCAGCTGAGAGTCGTGTGTAAACCTCTTTCATTCACAAACAGGGGTTTGACAGGTGCATGGAATGGACCTTGGCCTTTGTTTACAAGGACGGGCTGAAATCAAGCATCAAATGTAATGAACTTCCCATTTCTGTTGGGGCCTTGTAGCTCCCCATCCCTGCTCTGGTTCATTCTACCCTATGGGGGAAGGGAGGTTTGGAATTTTATATGGGAAGCTTCAGATTGATGTGGCAGGCTGGAAGAGACTTCAGCTGACCTAGACTGCCTTCTGGTGATAGACAGGTGCATCACAATCAGGGGCCAGATTCACGAAGCACTTACGCAAGCACTTACGAACCTGTCCATCTTTTCTCAATCTTTGGCAGCTTCGTTTACAATTATTAAACAGTTAATGAGCCCCGAAGCACCAGAAGGCTATTTATAACAATAACAACAGTTGATTGGCAAGTTTTCATGCTTGTAAACTGTTTAATAAATGTAACCAAAGCCGTCAAAGATTGAGGAAAGATGTACACGTTCGTAAGTACTTGCGTAACTGCTTTGTGAATCCGGGTCCAGGATATTTACCCCTTAGCAATGATCGTTTACCTTGTTTACCTAGAATGATCAATCTCCAAGCAATTACTTTATTTAGCTGTACCTCTCGTTTCTGATAGTTTTCCCAAAGTTTTGTTAGTTGATCTTGGATTTCCCGTTCTCTCATATCGTAGCGAGCCAGATTCTGGTCCTGGCTCCCGAGAGGTGACGGATGGGGTCTCGAAGACTTGGTGGTACGTACTATAGCTTATCTCAGGGAGCTACTGAAGTGTTCCTTCCAGAAATGAGCGTTGTATAAACATTTTAGCTTGTTACGCCTTACAGCAGATGGTTCTGTGCATAAACCACACATAATTTCCAATGTTTAGTGTGATTTTAATAAACATTATTAAATTTAATTATTTCTACAGCAATATAGATTAATCATTTGGAGAAAACAAATTACCATAAATAACAGCAGTGTGGAAATGTTTAGAACCTTTTGTAAACTCAGCATTGACTTGTACACCCGATTATCTACTGTCATTTTGTGCCTATACTCAAGAACATTAAATTCAAAACATTTTAATAACAAAATCAGTGTGCTAATCTATAAATACTTTTTTTGCAAATAAAAATAAATTACACATTGCAGAGTGAGGTTCTCAACTAGCTGGGTCACGAAAACCCCCCCCCCCCACACCCAGAAGTGTTAAAACACTTCCGCTGGCCTGGCAGGGCACCTAAATTGCACCGGAAGGTTGGCCGAGTATTCCTGGCGAGCTCACAACCCAATGTTAAACTCATTCACTCACAATGTTTATACTTAACAATAAGACATTGCACAAATGTTGGCGTGACGACGTTTGCGTCATCAGGAACTCTGGGCGTTTTGATTTTTTTACGCATTATGCGGCATCAGGGAGGGAAAGTGTTAATTTAATAGTAGGATGAAGGCTCATTGGCCTCGGGCTACAGTATGGAAGCTCAATTGTTGGGAAGTAAGAGTTGGCACCCAAATCCCCATTAATAATGGTTTCTTGGGTGTGCTCTCACTAGCTGCACTAAGTGGTCTGCTCAGTTTTCTACATCTCAATGTGGTCCTTTGATTAAAGAAGTTTCCCTATTTTTGTCATTCTTGCAATACTTTTACTGTCTTTTTTGGATTTCTTCTCTAGGTTTTTTTTTTTTTACTGGAGGACAATCCTCTCTCTCTTCACATAAACCTATTTCTCAAAACAAATCACCAACAAACAACTTTTACTTTGGTGACATCCAAGCCTATGTCAACTTCTTTAATGTGTTTTCACAGAGTATTCGTGAGAATCCTCAATGAAACCTTGAAAGCATAAGAAATATCTGAAGTAGACTATGTGGCAACCTGTCAAGGATAGAACGAATAGAACATAGACAAAACAAAATTGAATAGATAAAATTGAAGTTTTAATGCTGAAAGTTCATAATTGGAGTTCCAGTTGAGATACACTTTGCTACACAACACACTGAAACATGGCAATTTAGTTGTGGTCTTCAGAAAAGCTGGTCTCCTCTATTGAGAGCCCTCATGTGAGCACGCTAGGGGGAAGCAGCCAAGGGGTCCCACCAAGAGAGACCCATGTGAGCATGCTAGGGGCTCACATGGGACCTCCAAGAGGGACCCATATGAGCATGCTAGGGGCTCACATGGGACCACCAAGAGAGACCCATGTGAGCACGCTAGGGGCTCACATGGGACCTCCAACGGGGCTCACATGGGACCTCCAACGGGGTCCCACCAAGAAATCAAGCATTAAATGTAATGAATTATGTAATTCCCCCTTTACTATGTAATTATTTCTTAAATATATATATATTTTTTGAAAAACTGCACTTGATTCACCTTATTAAAATACAATTTTAATTAAAATGCCAGAGTCATACCTTTAATGAGAAACTTCTTAGGTATTAAAATGAGAGCAAGGCTTGTGTACATTTTAAAAGATTCATCAAACCCATAAATAATAATTACTGAACATTTATAAAAACTTCCAAGTCCCAAGATCCCTAAATAGTCTTTACCTCACAACTCCTAGTCAAAAAAATAACAGCTTCTTGTACCTTTTTGTGGATATTGATGCTTTCACATTGTATAGTAGATTTACAGAGTCTATGCATTAGCCTTGGAAGTGCTAAATACCCACGCATAAACACGAGATGCACTGGTCACTGGGTACCAGTACCACGTTGAGCTTCCGGCACAGTCATTATCACAGTCATGTTTACTGACACAGCTCTCATCAGCTTGCATGTGCAGTTTACCTCCCTGGTTATCAGTATCACCAGCATTTAATTTTGTGTCAGAGTGAAAGAGCCAACCAAGACCAATAACATACCAAGCTTGTGACATAAATGATTCCGAGCTAGAATTATCGTGCGGATTGATTGTGCCGTGATCACCACTGTTTCCCAAGTCTTCACTCTCACATGAGCTTTGCACATTACTAGTTCCCCACCAACCTGAAATACTGGGAACATACATCCACGAAGCCCACCAAGTCATGTCTTCCGGCGTATTTTCACGGGCTTCACAATATTCGGCGTTACTGTAAGCTCTCTCGCCCGAAGACGATTCTGTGCATGCCGGAAATTGCTGGACACGTGAAGCACATGCTGGAGGAGGACCATCTGGAGGTTTCAGATTTTCAGTAGTTTTACTCGGCTTTTGTTTTCTCTCGTCTGTTGATAACTGTATGTTTTGGTCACTCGTTGGTGAAGTGGAATTTGTTGTGTGACTCTCACTATGTCTCGAGTTATCCGGGTGTTGTGATGCTGTAGAAGACGAGTCTGAAGATGCATCGGCTGATGAATTCTCCTTATTTGTAACCTTTTCATGAATGTCCTCATGAACTTTCATTAAGCTTTTACCAGTCCGGATATCTTTGTTAGCCTGCAGAACATCTCTCATGGCTTGGAAAAGGACTTCAAGATATTTGAGTGTCTTTTCATCTGTCCCACAATGATCATAATGACCCTTTTGTGACAATTCCTCCATCTTCCTAATAGATCTTTCTTTTTTCTTTAAGGCATGTTCCTGAAATGACTTCATTTTATACACTAACTTTGCAATGACCGGGACCTTTTTTTCAAAATTATAATACAAATCTTCATTCATTTTCTCAATTTTCCTCAGTAATAGAGTCTTACTTTCCAAATCAGGTGCAACTACTTCCATTCCCTCTAACAAATCCACTGCAACATGTTTTCCGCCTACTTGTACATGAAGAACTCTATCGGACGAAGATGTATTTGGATTGTCCCGACATCCGTCACGCACTGAAACAGCACCGTCTCTAATAGCAGAAATATCACTTTCAGCAGCCTGGTTGTGGAGGATAGGCACAGACTCGTGTTTGTGGTCAGTACGCGTCACCGGTGTCATCCCAGCCAATTCTTCCGAGGGGATCTCCGAGTGTTCGCTATCGCAGACTTCTCGAGTACCGGGCAAACATTTTTCCCCATATTTCTCACTTGTTGGATTCACCGAGGATTCTTCAGCCTTATTTAGATCAAGGACCGACATCACATCCGAGACTTTCCGCACTAAACTGCTCTTTTGTGCTTCTGCTAGTTTACATTCTGGTGCATCATCGTTAGCTTCAAACTGTGCACCAGCATCAAGTGTACCAGCGACAGATACTTCCCTGTCTTTACTTTCAGGGAAAGTAGGTTCTGCCGGCTCTTCGTCAATCTGTCCTGCAATTTCTGTCGTAGGATACCTTAGCTCCTTTGGAAGACTTACGTAAACATCTTCTCCTTTTTCGTGTATTGCCTGAAGACTCAGAGCAACTCGATGAATCTTTCTTAAGAAGTTTGGAAACCCTGCAAGTGATATATATACCATTAAATGTTCAGATACTAATACAATAAAGGCATATATTTGGCAAGTAAAGCTTCCTCTTCCCCTCAAAAAAACAATAATAAAAGATTACAGGTGCAAACAAGACTATTATACTGTATTACAAAACCCTAAAACCATTTGAACTGCCTTATAAATATTATTAATTTGATTTTTAAGCTTATCCAAAATGCTGATACAATTTGTCCTTACATAAATTAAAATAGACTTTTTAATCAGTTTATGTTAGACATAGTAAGTGGTCAATAATTCATTAAAGATTAAACAAAGAAAGAAAAATGAATGACGAGGGGTGCCATTCCCAAGATAAAGACTCTTCAACTCCTCACACTTCATTAAAGATTAAACAAAGAAAGAAAAATGAATGACGAGGGGTGCCATTCCCAAGATAAAGACTCTTCAACTCCTCACACTTCATTAAAGATTAAACAAAGAAAGAAAAATGAATGACGAGGGTGCCATTCCCAAGATAAAGACTCTTCAACTCCTCACACTTCATTAAAGATTAAACAAAGAAAGAAAAATGAATGACGAGGGTGCCATTCCCAAGATAAAGACTCTTCAACTCCTCACACTTCATTAAAGATTAAACAAAGAAAGAAAAATGAATGACGAGGGGTGCCATTCCCAAGATAAAGACTCTTAGACTCCTTACACTGAGCCCAGAAATACATAGGCACAAACCCAACTGTTCAGGAGCTACATAACTTGTACATATGGGGGACTTGTACATAAAGGGGAGCCGGTCGGCTGAGCGGACAGCACACTGCACTTGTGATCCTGTGGTCCTGGGTTCGATCCCAGACGCCGGCGAGAAACAATGGGCAGAGTTTCTTTCACCCCTATGCCCCTGTTACCTAGCAGTAAAATAGGTACCTGGGTGTTAGTCAGCTGTCACGGGCTGCTTCCTGGGGGTGGAGGCCTGGTCGAGGACCGGGCCGCGGGGACACTAAAGCCCCGAAATCATCTCAAGATAACCTCAAGATAACCTGTGTGAATATAATGCCCCCTGTATTTTCTGTGTGAAAGCACACACATTCCTAGGCAAGGTACCTGAATCATGAGTGAAGTGGTATAGGCTTACATAACTAAACCACAGTTGGGTACATTGGTACTGAACTCGGGCATGCTGACCAGAAAACCATAAAATAAGCAATGATACCACCATACACAAATGAAGTGAATTATTTAACATTAACCCTTTAACTGCGCCGCCGCCATATATGACACCCCCCTGTGCGCAGGAAATAAATTATCTTGAAAAAATTCTTTTGTTTTTTTAAAGTGTCAAAAACCCTTCCCTCAGTATGGGTATGTCAAAAAATTTCTCAAAATTGTACTTACTTTGGCTGCTATGGGGCCCGTAAGTTGGCGCGTGACGTCATCATTACCCGTTTGCCCGTGACGTACGCTCCCGGGGCCAGTAGGGTGCCCGGGGCGGGGCGCGCGAGTTGCCGCGAATATATTTTTGTTCATTTTTTTGCGCACAGTTCCAAATACATTTTATTTGTTTTTATGTGCTAATCCTATGTATAATGAACACGTACACTATATTATGGCAGTAAAACATCCGTACTGTCCGAGGACACTTTGTTATGTGCATGACACTTCGTGTACACATATGTTGCACATATTTACCATGTATCAAGCTAATTTATGTATATATACAATCTATTTACAGACTATACACTCACACACTATATACATTCACCATTCAGAACACCACGAGTGTGAGCAGCCACACCCAGCCAGCCCTCCCTCACTCCTCCAACATTGTATTCGCCAACATTGCTCCTCCCATCATACAGTTATTCACACCAATGTTTCATGTTCATATATGTATATTGACAACACATGTACACACTATACACTGTCACACACTATATACATTTACCATCAACACATTCAGAACATCGCGAGTGTGAGCAGCAACACCCAGACAGCCCTCCCTCACTCCAACATCTTATTCACCAACATTGCTCCTCCCACCATACTGTTATTGTTTTTATTACACTATTTACACATGTTTTATTTACCAGAACTATGCAAGTAAGCCTGTATTGTGTCCAAACAGTACAGTGGCCACCATACACTGCATGACAAATCACACAACAGCCAGCAGACGACGCTATGATTACGACGTCACCTCTCTCACCAAAATAGCTCCACTCACTCCTGTTGCTGTTATTACACTATATACACACACACACACTGTATATACCCATGTACATGTGTGTTCCCCATAGCGAACCACAAAGCTAGTATGGTCAGCAAAACAAGAGTGGCTGCCACATAGTGAGGCTACCTCAATTTTCTCCCTTCCTCACCAAAATTCCTCCTTCCACAATACTACGCACAACGCTAATTATAACCACAATCCTGGTCACTAATTCCTGTAAATGAATAATTGACCACAAGTTTATTTTGAAAAGGAACCTAAGAAGTCATTTGAAGACTCCTAGATGGACGAAATAATGCTGTGGTGCTGTGGCTAGTGCTGTGAACATCGTGAACAGCATTGAATCACTGATATTTGAACATTGTACCCAGTCATTATCACACTCAGGCTCTTCCATATTACTATCATGGCTAAATAATACAAGTTATATATATATTTTAACATTATTAGGCGATGCTGTGGTCACACGCTGAACAGCAGTGCTGTGCGCTCATGCTGCAAGCGCCAGCCTTGGTTGCTCACTCACTACTGAGGCTCTCACACCCGGGAATGTGGACCATGATTTTTTTTTAAAGATGGCGTCTGTTTACAAGAGCCCTGAGGAAGCTGATGTGAACCCCATGTAGCCGTGGGAATTTTGAATGGAACGTGATAAATACAAATACCTGGAGGCACGTAGCGCACCCCAGACGTGGGCCTGCAGGCGCGTTGCGCAGTTAAAGGGTTAATATCAGTGCATAACACAAGGTAAGGTATTACCAGGAGAATGCGGTATGCCATTACAACTGTATAGCAGCATAATGTAAATTAACCTAACCCACAATACACATGAACCAGTGACCAACACAGTCAGTCGACACCCAAAAGATCCCCGCTTCGATTCCTGCTGCAGAACAACTCGCTCACACCTAGGGGACTTGGTAGCCTGGTGGATAGCGTGCAAGACTCGTAATTCTGTGGCGCGGGTTCGATTCCCGCACCAGGCAGAAACAAATGGGCAAAGTTTCTTTCACCCTGAATGCCCGTTACCTAGCAGTAAATAGGAATCTGGGAGTTAGTCAGCTGTCACGGGCTGCTTCCTGGGGTGTGTGTGTGGTGTGGGGGAAAAAAAAAAAGTAGTTAGTAGTTGATTGACAGTTGAGAGGCAGGCCGAAAGAGCAAAGCTCAAAACCCGCAAACACAACTAGGTGAATACACGCCTTCACCCTCCTCTCAGGAAAACCCGAAGCCTAAACATTTTTGTCTTAGAATTGACCACCTACCAAAATTCCACAAAATATCTCCCCTGTCTCCGTCATGAGAGACGGTATAACTCTCAGGCATATTCATGGACGTGAATACTTACCGGAGGCAGCTATAAAATTTGTCAAACTCTGCGGTAAACTGGTTCCAGGATTGTCAAAGTAGGTGAGGGTATATTCAATGCCAGGCTGTAAAAACAGATTCATTTAGCAAATTACCTTATTCTGATCATTTATATTGAATTGAATCATATCATCATTGCTCTGAATCCAACTTTCATTGCATTTGGAAGCATTTGAGCAAGCTAAACAAAATACATAAGTACATTACTACACACAGAAATCACAATAGCGTGATGCATCAAACGAACAAATCCACAAGGGTCACATAAAGTGTAAAATCTGTGTAAAATCCCCAAGTCGATAACGGCAGCGTCTGGAATGCTCCCGGACGTAGGTTTGAATCCTCGTCACGGCCCTTGTGGATTTGTTTATAAGTACATTACAGTACAGGTAAAGTAGGGTTAAGGCTAGATGACATCCATCCAATTCACTGTATCTTCCACACTTCACTTATTTATGATATTTCACTATTCATCCTCTTTATGTACATTATTACATAGCCTTGTTAAATGTATGTATTTGAAACACATAACACACTTAAATTTCATGTATCATAACTTTCTTAAATCTGCAACACCATTTATTCCAATCACACAGTAAGTTCATATCCATTTGTAATATTTTTATCTGACCCCTCTCTTAACCCCATTTAGTATAAGGCATTGTGAATTCTTATAAAGCCTTTAGTTCACTGTCTTCATTACCTCCTTATTCTACATTATATTTCTTGCTTAACTCCTTTTTCACCAACAGAACACAACCTCTGTTACTTTAATCATCATCTCGGGCACACAATCACTGCCTAATCTTTCAAACGTATTTCTGCATCACCATCACCCGTCACATCTTCATCTACCCTTAGAATGATGAACTCATTTTACAAAAGAACATAAGAATAAAGGTAACTGCAGAGGGCCTATTGGCCCCCATATGAGGCAGCGTCTATATTCTCAATTTTATCCTTAATTTAACCACACAAAATCTAAGCACTAACAATAAGCAATAGCATTATACCCAGGACACGCAGCGCGCACACACACTGGTGGCGGAGCAAAATATGGTTCCGTAAAATAAAGTCATACCTTGTGAATATCTTCGTGGGCTCTAATAACCATTGTTGACCAGTATTCATTAACACGGTGAATACCCGTCTCTTCTGGTATGTAGTCCGGGCTTATTGCTTCACTCATTATCACAACCTCTTTCTTTTCTTGGTTTACAGAGAAACGCCGTTTATATATATAATCACGATTGGCAAAGAAATGCTGCAAAAAGAAAAAGGTACGGCTAATATAAAGAGCAATAATGACAACAATAATATTTCACATATTAAAATGAACTTAAAACAGGATATAGCTTCATAACATGCTAAGGCTCACTGGAGCCTTAGCATGACGGAGCCGGTCGGCCGAGCGGACAGCACGCAGGACTTGTGATCCTGTGGTCCTGGGTTCGATCCCAGGCGCCGGCGAGAAACATTGGGCAGAGTTTCTTTCACCCTATGCCCCTGTTACCTAGCAGTAAATAGGTACCTGGGTGTTAGTCAGCTGTCACGGGCTGCTTCCTGGGGGTGGAGGCCTGGTCGAAGACCGGGCCGCGGGGACACTAAAGCCCCGAAATCATCTCAAGATAATCTCAAGATAAAGATGCATGCATACATACATGAATATAAAAACAGAAAACATACATATATAAATGTACGTTTATACCACTGTAACCATGTGGGTTATTTATAAAATAACCATTACTTTAGATACTAGAGTTTAACATCTCTGTGAGAATTACATGTACAGAATCCATTCTGTTGTCATTTTATAGCACGTCACTTCGTTTGAGTTCTACCATAAATATTCCAATAAACTTTAATAAAAGAATTTTAATCCACCGTGACCGTCGGTAACTTTCTAGCTAGACGGTAATGGGCTAAATAACCCTAAAGTGTCTTTACTGGGAGTACTCAAGTCTCCGGAACTAACTTTTCTTCAAGAAGCTGACAAGGTCACATAATTTGTGAGGGCCTAAACATCTAGTAAGTAATTAATACATTAATATATATATGAAACACAGTACAGTAATAGTAAGCTTTGTAACCAGTAATACATAAAATTTTAATATCTTTAACGGTAACTCTTCTTGAATTATTCTTGTTCAATTCAACAAGGAAAATGAATACTTGAGGTATTCAAATACTTACAGGAAATTTAACAAGCCAGTAGATAAGATCAGAATTGGAGTCTTGATCGGAATCCAAAACGCGTAACTGCAGCGCTGTGTCATCCCATTCAGATCTGAATTTTGTGTTGAGATGTACCTCCATGAAGGCACCGAGGCTCACATCATCATAGGTGCCATATACTGTGGTAAAATGTATTGTTATGGTCAGCAAACAGCTGGTAAGCAACTTTAAATACAATCTAAATATATGTTTTAATAATATCAAATGTAGTGTTGCTCTGTAAATAATAATGGGGTTTGAACATGGAATAATTCTTAAAAATTACCAAGATTCTGCTGGTATTAATTCCCCCCATCCCTACACACAATAGGTCACGTGTCATTGCATTAAGCAACCAGCGGCTAGAAAAGTTGTGTCTAAGAGCTAGAGCTCGATCCTGCTGCCACAAATAGGAGAGTACACACACACACACACACACACACACACACACACACACAAAACCAGGTATGATAGGGAAATGGGACAGGAGACATTGCTGTAAACAACCGATGCTCGAAAGGCGGGATCCAAGAGTCAATGCTCGATCCTGCAGACACAACTAGGCGAGTACAACTAGGTGAGTACACACGAACACACACACACATGTGCACACTAAAGGATGGTGAAATATTAAAGAAACTGTTCATGACTGTTTTGAGACCAAAATTGGAATATGAAGCAGTTGAATGGCTCCCATATCTCAAGAAGCACATCAATAAACTAGAAAAAATGCAAAGATATGCTACAAAATGGCTTCCAAAACTGAAAAATTAGAGTTACGAGAAATAACGTTACGAGAAGAAAATAATGATAGAGGCGTTAAATATGCCAAAACTAGAAAATACTCTTGAAGAAAAAGACAAACCAGCAATTCAACATCTACCACACGTTCTGATAAGCCACCGCCTAAAAGGACAGTTGTGCCAGTAAAGAGGTCCAGCACAGACACGAAACACCTCATCAGTGAGCACAAATTTCAAATTGCGTTCAGGAACTTGCACTCGGCAACATCGAGCTCGGAGGAATATGAGGAATCTATAACAACCCGCTCCAATATGGAGTGAGGGGGTGATGGATACTGGTTGCCTAGACAGTCTGCAGACGAGCAGGAAATCCAACCACAGAGAAAGCATCTTGGCAGAACACACTGACCCCCAACTTGAATAGCTCAGCATGGGAAGATGTATGCACCCACAGACAAGACCAATCTCTTACATAACCCAAGCACACCTTCAGCTTAAGCAGGCAATGAGTCACAATAACGTGGCTGAAGTATGTTGACCAGACCACACACTAGAAGGTGAAGGGACGACGACGTTTCGGTCCATCCTGGACCATTCTCAAGTCGATTCTTAATCCTTCAACTTAAATGTGGGCCATGACCACAAAGGTGGCAAAGCCAGGTGTGAGTGCCACAAAAGCACACACCTTACTACTGTATTACCACTCCCAACCAGCAGGTATCGTAATGCAGGAGGAAACCCATACTTTTGCTTGATGCTTTCTTGGACTTAGGTTGATCTCTGATCATCAAGCTCCGACTTCTTGTAGAGGGAATCAAAGTCTGGTCCTGGCTCTTGTTAAGCTTTAGTACATCCCAGATACCTGGCGCAATTTTCTAATGCTCGGGAGCCTCAGTGCAGTAGAACTGAGGGGGCTTCCCAAAATTACTTGTTTAATGGACTTGACAATCCTTTTCTATCATTTAAGATTATTTCTAATAAATTCATAAGGCTAGAATTAATTACCTTTGTATGCATACAGGTGCTTATGAACGCGATGCCTTTGGCGCCATACTATGTGATCTTCCCGCTCGATAAACGGCTCCCATGAATCATACACACGACACCTGTCTGTGTAACCCAAACTCCCAGTGCAGGTACAGTAGTCTACATTGGCCATCTGAAAGCAAACATACAATATCGAGAAAACATTAATACCTGTATTTTTAAGGTAGGATATAGGCCTCGGTCAAGTACTGGAAAGGCTAGGTTAATCAACAATGTGATTCAGAAAGCTTGACAAACTTGCTCTCTTAAGTTGAATACTCAAAGAGCAAATGTTTATTTATCTACATCTTACCTTGCTATCAGTGAAGTATAGAAAAAAGGTGATTGGGTTGAAGTAACCCCAGGTTACTTCAACCCAATCACCTCACATATTCTTTATTGATTATGAAATTTTTAAGAGTTTTACCCTTCACCTGCAAAGATACAAGCAAGTATCTCACTGCTGGGAGTAAATTGAACCTTCCCAAAAAAGATTATGATTTTAAATATTGATTAAAGATCTACCCAAAACACGAAAAACTCACACGAAAGCCAAGGCAAAATAAAACAAGCAACTGCTTGAAGGAAAGAAATGAGCCCTAAAGCAAACTTGGTAAATGACTGTTGTCAAAGGCAAGCAACCCTAATATTGATGTATTAATATAGAAAGGAACAAGACTTTTTGGGAATTTTATTATGCACAGCGGAAAACTGACCCAATTTAGCGTGCATAACCTGAGGGTTCAAGATTCCCAAGTGTCTTTGTGTGATTTAAAACAGGTGGAGCTATCCTGGCTGCAGGAACAGGAAGCCACTGATGCAGCTCTCCCAGAAAACACAATTGTGAAACAAGAAGAGGCAAAAATAAAGCAATTGCCCTCAAAGAAGAGGGACCAGATTCACGAAGCAGTTACGCAAGTACTTACGAACGTGTACATCTTTCCTCAATCTTTGACAGAGTTGGTTACATTAAATGCTTTACAAGCATGAAAACTTCCCGATCAACCGTTGTTATTGTTATAAACAGCTTCCTGGTGCTTCAGAGCTCATTAACTGTTTAATAATTGTAAACGAAGCCGCCAAAGATTGTGGAAAGATGTTCACATTTGTAAATATTTGCGTAACTGCTTCGTGAATCTGGCCCCAGGTGTTCCAGGTAACGGTAACACCATTCTTGCCTTAGAGCCCATTTCTTCCATTTAAGCAGTTACTTGTTTTGTTTCACCGAATCTTACCGATGGGTTTTTCTCAGCTGTTTGTGGGTCTGTGATTACTAACCTCTCCCCACCTCACAGAGCATGTTCAATTCATGACCTGGCTCCCAGTAGGTGAGAATAGGTCTCATAGGTCTGCTGGTACAATTCCAAAATGAGACTATGCCAGTGTGTAAGCTGGTTGATACCTGGTTGATGGGGTTCTGAGAGTTCTATTCCCCAAGCCCGGCCCGGGGCCAGACTTGACTTGTGAGAGTTTGGTCCACCAGGCTGTTACTTGGAGCGGCCTGCATGCCCACATACCCACCACAGCCCGATTGGTCCGGCACTCCTTGAAGGAAAGAATCTAGTTTCCTCTTGAAGATGTCCACGGTTGTTCCTGTAATATTTCTGATGCTCCGTGGTAGGACGTTGAACAACCGCGGACCTCTGATGTTTATACAGTGTTCTCCGATTGTGCCTATGGCACCTCTGCTCTTCACTGGTTCTATTCTGCATTTTCTTCCATGTTGTTCACTCCAGTACATTGTTATATTACTGTGCAGATTTGAAGCTCTGAAAAGCTCCTGAGGGGGGCTCTCCCCCCAAAAATAAGATAAACCCATAAGGTATCCCTAACCAGAATACCAAATTATTTTTACAATAGTACAAAAATACATTACCTGTTGGTCAATCACTTGTCTCTTTCCACACATCTCACATTCCACAGTAGCCTTGCAGAGGTTCTCCACACTATCAAGATCATTAACAGCCCTGAAATAACAAGACTTCGTATAAGGCAATGTGGAATATACCTATGTGCACGATTCTAACAAGATGTCTAAACAACACTAAAAGAAATGCTCAAGAGCATAAATACCACTATTAAAACACATTACCTAAAAATTCACTGAGCATCATGATAATTTGAGGAAACTGAATATATAATGGATTCTGAAGCCCTTTCTGAACTCTGCCTCGGTAGCTTCGTAGCTTATGCACTGACTGTTCACAGTTAGACAAGACAATGTCAAGTATCCGTTAGATCGTCATTGTCTATTGGGGAAAAAGGGCGCATGATGTTAAGGACTTAAGAACTAGCTACAGAGCCCGATAGGCTCAGGAATCTGTACACCTGTTGATTGACGGTTGAGAGGCGGGACCAAAGAGCCAGAGCTCAACCCCCGCAAACACAACTAGGTGAGAACTAGGTGAGTACTCGAGTCTCCTTTTATTCCGAGCCATCATAAACGAATCCGAGGTCCTGTGGTTCATCACCTCCTCGGGAAAGGAGAGAGGAATGACCATCGTGAGCACAGTTTGGCTCTCCAAGACCTGGAAGGAAGTTGGTAGTTTGTTTCCATGCACTCAGTCCGATTGATACCCGACTCGATGTGTAGTCATAGGATGGTGAAGCGACCGCAAGGACATTGGAAGGAACCATAATGACAAAATAATGTGGGTTGGTCACTGCACTGGTCTGGTTGTGTGTAGAAATTATATTGAGTCTTGTTGTTCATGCATTAACAGGCACGCTAAAAAAAAAAAAAAAGATGCTGTTGAAAAGTGCTAACTGGGTCCCAACGGATAGACCAAGAAGGAACCACTGGATATAGGGGAAGCCACTCGTTAAGTATTACAAACACCAAAATAAGCATAGATAGCTGTTAAGGGTGTGAGTAGAATACCCTAAAATGAGCACACAAACACCCTGTGTGACCCTCATCAGGAAAACACAACTGTCCCAAAGCTGTGCAGAGGAGTCCAAGGCCCTTGTACAGTGGTACCTCGGTTTACGAATGCCGCTATTTACGAACTTTTTGAGTTACGAGCCCGATTTGTTCGGAAAATTTGAATCGGGTAACGAACTTTACCTCGGGATACGAGTTTGTTGATACGTGTACCGCCGACCTAGCACGTGGTGGCACGGCGATCGCGCCTCAGTTTACCAGTGCCTCGCGCCCAGTGACTATCCCGCCTGAATTCTTCGCAAGGATTTACAGATTTTTCGGATTTTTGCCTATTTGAGCATAAAAGTTGTTATTATATATCTCGCCATGGGTCCCAAGAAAGCCAGTGGTAAGGTTCAAGGCAAGAAATCACATGTGAGAATGCCCATAGAGGAAAAACAAGAGATTATTCGTAAACATGAAAATCGCACACGTGTTGTTGAACTAGCTAGGCAGTACAACAAATCTTCAGGGGAAGAGGAGGCAGTAGAGGATTAATGGTTCCTCATTAATTAAGAAAATGTGTGCAGTATGGGAAGAACTGCAAAGTTTTGCTGAAAAGAATCACCCAGATAAAGCTTTAGCAGGCCGTGGCATTGATCTTATTAATGACAATGTGATGTCTCACTACAGACAAGTGTTACAAAGAAGGGAAAAACAATCATGAAAAAAATGAGAAAATCATGCAGCGAGCCACAAGCAGGTGCTAGTGGTATGCAGGCAAAACGTGCCAGAGTGTGCACCCCAGAGAAGTCCTCACTCCCTGGTGTTATAATGGAAAGGAACTCCCCTCCCAAACAGTAACACCTCTCCTCCCTCCCCCCCACTCACTGTCTTCCATATGCCAATAGGAGTTATAAGTAAAGGTTAATAATAACTTGTACATACTTTTGTAGTGAAGATTTGAGTGAATTAGGTAAAAAAAATTTACTTTGAAGTTAATTTTTTGGGGAGTTAGGAACGGATTAATTAATTTCCCATTATTTCTTGTGGGGAAATTCGCTTGGTTTTACGAATTTTCGGGTTACGAACCGTCTCCAGGAATGGATTAAATTCGTAAACCAAGATACCCCTGTACTGTTAAGGGTGAGGCTTCTTCCTCAGGAATATGGTCTCCCAGAGACAGCTACCTGAACCCACCAGAGAAGATAACCCAGGGTGGGCAGAGGTAACATCAACGAATACCTAGAAATTGTCACTAGGCATTACCAGTTTGAGACGAACAGTTAATCGGAGTTCACAGAAGCGAGGCATAAATATACCTGCACTGTGAAGTAAATACTAAAATACAAAAGAAGTGTGAAAGTACACACAGAGATCACACTAACGTGATGCATCAAATGAATCACTTTATCAAAAGACTAAGGCAGTGTCTGGGATGCTTCAGGACGCAGGTTCGAATCCTCGTCACGGCCCTTGTGGATTTGTTCAAGTGTGAAAGTGAATGGCCCCTGCTCAACAAAAGCATGTGAAAAGGATGGCCAACACTTATCTGAATAACCAGGACTCAAAGACTGCTTGGCAGAAATGTAGAGCGTAATTGTGGCATCACGATGTCTCATACCAGGCAAAATGAAGAACAGTCAAGGCCAGTGGCTCAAGGGCCTCGGCACAGTCACCTAATGGTGCGTAGGTGGAGCTAATGAATGAACCGCTTCACAACCAGGTGGTTTGCCAATTTCAGTGTCTCATGCCTCATTTTATATTCATATTACCTTGCTGATTGTTAATTTTGTCTTGCCCACCTATCTGGTGGGCTTTTCTCAATTAGAGTGATCTAGAATCCTCTGCCCCTAGCACCTATGTAGAGGGAGCTAGGTTTTGGCCTCTGGTCTCCAGTAGAATTATAATCACTGGCATGAACCTGGCATGGATTGAGTTGGGTGGAGCTATCCAGGTAGCTAGCAACAATAAGCCGCCTTAGAATCTCTTCCTGATAAAGGCACCTTGGTTACCTTGAGGTGCTTCCGGGGCTTAGTGTCCCCGCGGCCCGGTCGTCGACCAGGCCTCCTGGTTGCATGGGGACATTTCATTACAGATACAAAAAAAACAGTAACACCACCATCAAGTGAAATGTAAAGTAACTGAACAACAGCACCTCTACTCAACAAGCTTCGTTTTGGCAACAAAGTTACGAAACACAACCCTGGACGTATGATCCAAGACGCATCACTTCAAAGGAATAACCCAAAAGCTGCAGGGAAGATAACTCTGGTGGTTGGCAGTCTTAGCTAGTGGTACCTGGGAAGGAAACCCTGTAACAAATGCAGAAATAGCATTTGCAATTCAACAATTCAATAGTTAGCACTACAGTATTGTGTTTTCAGAATTGGGTAATTAATTCAATTGAAAACAAAAACAAAAGTTCAAAAGGGTTGCTGTGTTTTGTGACTACCTTTCACTGTTGTGAGAGGTTTGCCTTTGTATCGAGTTGATCTTTGATCATCCCATGCTCCCAGCCCCTTTGAGGAGACGAGACAGAATCAATGGAATAAAGTTGTTGCCAGTGGACAGAAATAGTGTAGCCGTGTGAGATTAAAGTGTGAATGTGGTCCTGCAATGTCACTCTCTTAAGCTGAGGGAAGCTGGTGAGGGAACCTGCCCACAAAACACGGAGGAAGCTGGCAATGCTTTATCTCATACAGACATGACATTAGTGATGGAATATGTAGTGTGAATATCTATAATCATCCATAATAGCCATTCCTTACATGGAGATGGAATGAGAAAATAGTTTTACAAATTAAAAATTACAGTAAATCCAAAATAAACACGTTTAAGAAAATGCAAGTTTTTTACAAATAGACTAACAAGAGATAGTAAAAAAAAAAAAACTACCTGCATATTTAAATTCATATTGCCGATTTATTACCTTTGCAAACTTTCATTCGATATTTTTTCCTTACTCCAATTAAAGTTTGTGAAGCAGACTGCAGAGAGAAGCATGTGACGGCCCCGAGACAGAAGTATGCGTCTAAAATTTGCAAGCATAGTCCGGGCAGCCTGGTGAAAAATAAATATATTAATATTAATGCAGCAACAAGGAGTTAAAGCACACAAGTCACATCACAGAGTAACGAAATACAAAGACAACAGAAAAGGTGAATTACAAAAAAATTACAGTATCAAGACCTTAGCAGGGACATACTGCAACCAGGATATAAACAAACAAAAACACACACAGAGCTATCTTGAGATTAGTGTCCCCGCAGCCCGGTCCTCGACCAGGCTTCCACCTCCAGGAAGCAGCCCGTGACAGCTGACTAACACCCAGGTACCTATTTTACTGCTAGGTAACAGGGGCATAGGGTGAAAGAAACTCTGCCCATTGTTTCTCGCCGGCGCCCGGGATCGAACCCGGGACCACAGGATCACAAGTCCAGTGTGCTGTCCGCTCGACCGACTGGCTCCCGCTAGCAGAGGATTTGAGACAAAGAAACAAGAATTGTAAACTTAACTGTGCTAACTGGAAAGTTTTCTAAAAACTAAATTTTAGTCATTAATAAAAAACATAACCACAGCTTAATTCTTTGACTGCAGAGTTACTTCTCACCTGCATCAAAGATAAATGTTAACTTGGGGCTACAAACTTTTGGTGATTTCCTCATTTATGGGAATGTCCCCACAGGCACAGTCATATGGTCTTACAAGGTTATAAACCCATGGAACCACCAACCTCCCAAAGCTATAAATGCCAAGATACAGTTGAATTTTAGAATTCAGCTGCAAAAATCCTCAGGGCAAATGAAGGGGACCTTTGACAAGCCGTCGGCTTTCTGTTCGCATCGAGGCCACTAGAATATTAGTGGCCTTCAGGTAAATTTAGTAGCTCCTCAATGCTACCAGCTGGCAATGATCAAGCCTGAGGGATCACACCAGGCCTCTGAAGCCCCACGAGTACTGACCAAGCCCTAGGGATCACACCAGGCCTCTGAAGCCCCACGAGTACTGACCAAGCCTTAAGGATCACACCAGGCCTCTTTAGCTCCACGAGTTCCTACTGGGTATCAGGACTAGTATTTCACCCCCTCCCCACCCTCAAAGAGATAAAAGGGAGCCTGGGAGTTCGCAATCACCACAGATACTAGCCTAAAGCCTAACAGAAAAGGCCAAAGCACTCCAAAACAAGCAACTGTTTGAAGAAGATTCAACCCTGATATAAACTATGCAAACCATCATTAAGGCAGGAAAATTGCTGTAATATACCCACCTGCCAGGTGACCTGGAGTCTCAACCAGCCAGCTACCCCAGTCACGAGCCTTGGGGATGACCTGGGGCACATCACTCTGCATGGCCCCCATGTTTCCTTTCATAACTGCTATCACTGTCGAACCCTGGCATCCCTTTGTGTTTTTCTCTTTGTTCACGTTTCTTCTCTCAGTGTGGCCAGCTTCCACTATTAGGATGAATCCTAGTAGAATGTAACAAAACTCTTTTCTAGTAGTAGGTCACTCAATAGTTCCCCATTCCCAAGACAATCAAACTGAAACTTGGCCCAAACAGTATGAAGAACTTGGACAAATGCTGCATAAAGTGACGAGGACACATCCCCTCTTTTCCCCCCAACTGCCAGAGAGGGGCTCTGCCGAGGCCAAATGAGACGAGGCAACAGTAAGCAACAACCATTAAAACAAGAACAGCCAGGACACGAGGACAACTGATGAGAACAGCCTCAATAGTAAAGAAGTGCATAGAAGAAAGGGGGGATTGCTTTGAAACCCAAATTTATGAAGTTGAGTGTAGTAAGGCAAATACGGTATTGTACAGAGAGATACTTCAGCCGAGGCAACAGAAGAAAGGCTTTCCAAGGAAAATATAGATGAGAAACAAAGAGGCTACAGAGATGGCCAGCAACCAACATCATGGAAAGGACAAGTAATGATTATCCACAGGACTTGTTCTATATTATATATGGGGAACAGAATGTAAAGTTATGTTTATTCAGAGCAATGTCAGTTCCCAGAGGCTCAACATGTCTCACTTTCACCTACAATTAGCCAGATACTAAAAATAAAATCATTAAAATACATGGCACGTCTCACCTCTTCTCCCCACATGCGTGAATATACAGTGTAAAGTTGCAAACCACGCCTGAACTTTTGTGCTGTGTGGACCTCGCATTGCCGAACAATTATGCGAAGAAGACAAAGGGTGACTTCTTTTAGCCTCTCGAGTGCTTGTAACTGTCGGCCCTGGCCAACCAGAATCACAAGCAAACTCCAGTTGATCCTTCCATTGCCTGAAAATATTAAATATTAAAAGCATTTCAGCTTTTGTAAACTTGGAGTAAAATTCTCATGTATCCAGACTGTTGATGGCTTCCAAGTGGGCAGTTTAAATGATTGATTGTTGCTGCCAGACGCGACTACAGTAGTTCATGCTTCCCATACTCGTCCTGTGAGCAGTAGCACAAATAAGGATTATAGAGGGCACAAAATATCTTAATCAGAACTCGGTGGATAAATTTTGTATTGATAATTACATCTAACGTGCACATCTTGGAATTATAATGACACCAGTTTAAAATATCTTTATTTTCTGTAATGTTCTACAAAAATGACACAAAAAATCTCCAAAACTACATATATCCCACATGCAGGCGATGAGTCACAATAACGTGGCTGAAGTATGTTGACCAGACAACACACTAGAAGGTGAAGGGACGACGACGTTGTTTCGGTCCGTCCTGGACCATTCTCAAGTCGATTCGACTCGAGACTTGAGAATGGCCCAGGACGGACCGAAACGTCATCGTCCCTTCAACTTCTAGTGTGTGGTCTGGTCTACATATATCCCACAATTACATTGTTAATAGGTAAGACAGTCACAAATGAACTTTGTGATCAATACACGAGGCAAAGATTTTCAGCATCCAGGTGCATATACAGTATCTTCAGAATACAGAAAAAAATGTACTGACCATCTGAATCAAGAAGTTTTATGAAGGATTTTGGACTTTCTTTCGTCGAGGCAGATGTATGATACAAAAAAAAGCTTATGCAGAGTTACAGGAGTGAAAGTGGAGAGAGAGACACACGAGACATAAGAATGTAGTACAGTCAATGACACAGTGAGTCAGTGCTCAAGTGGCAGACACAGTGAGCCAGTGCTCAAGTGGCAGACACAGTGAGCCAGTGCTCAAGTGGCAGACACAGTGAGCCAGTGCTCAAGCGGTAGACACAGTGAGCCAGTGCTCAAGCGGTAGACACAGTGAGCCAGTGCTCAAGTGGCAGACACAGTGAGCCAGTGCTCAAGTGGCAGACACAGTGAGCCAGTGCTCAAGTGGCAGACACAGTGAGCCAGTGCTCAAGTGGTAGACACAGTGAGCCAGTGCTCAAGTGGCAGACACAGTGAGCCAGTGCTCAAGTGGCAGACACAGTGAACCAGTGCTCAAGTGGCAGACACAGTGAGCCAGTGCTCAAGTGGCAGACACAGTGAGCCAGTGCTCAAGTGGCAGACACAGTGAGCCAGTGCTCAAGTGGCAGACACAGTGAGCCAGTGCTCAAGTGGCAGACACATACGAGTCAGTGCTCAAGTGGCAGACACATAGAAACCAATTTACAGCAAATGTTAACTTACATTTTGATCTGGACTGAAGGTGCGTCGGGCCTCGGGTTGGCGGCCTGGGCACTAAACTTGGCCTGGGGGCCACAGGTCGCACCACCCCACCCCCCACACGCCTGCCACAGGCCAGTGCCACCCTCCTGTAGCAGGCTGGCACCAGGCACCCACCGCCGGTGCCAGGGAACATGCTGGCGCCCGAACCACTCTCAAACCTCACTTAAAACTCCTACTAAATGCCCAAATTTATCCTCTCGCGACATCGAGAAGCACTTGAGTGTTGTGGCTCATGTCACGTCGCGTGGCGGGTAAGTGTGTCGAGCAGCGTGAGTGTGAGTGTGAGTGTGTGTGAGGAGAGGGACTACAAGACGACATACACACTCCACTATCAACACACAACACCCGCGTCCCAATCCCCTCACCGCGACTTCCACACATCCCATAAACTCATAATTAACTACAATTTCGTTTCTCCTTTAAATAAATAGCATTGTTGTATATAATTATCTCTCATATATCGATTTCAAAATATATATGAGTGTGGGATAACATGATAACGACTCTGAAATAGAGTATGTAGATGCAATGTACCCGAACTCTGTAACCATTAAGTGAAGGTGGACAAGCGCTCATGTTGTCTATTTATGCTTTACTATCTCTGTTTGACTAATTTACGTATTATATATATCAAATCATGTTAATTGTTCATTAGTAATTTTGATAAGCATATCTGTAACAATGTGTACTCATTACAGTTGGAATTCACGTAAATCTCATTCCCACAGCAACAACTACATCTATATATACTGAATTAATTATTAATAATATTGCATGTATGCCAAGTTACAGAGGACTTGGTTACATAAATTTCATTGCTTGTTCGCATTTGTGTTGCTCACGTGGCCCCACAAAGTGAGATGAAATATCTATGCCCCAGTTGACCACGGAGTGCTGTCGGATCTTGGATAAATAGTCTCACGACTACCAAGATTTACCCAAATATCTCCAGTTTGCTAACTGTAGGTAGTAACTAAGTGATTGTAACCTATAACCTCTGTTATCCTTTCCATTACCGCCCACAAGATGGGTATGGGGTGCATAATAAATGAACTAAATTAACTACTACCAAGATTTTTCGAACAGTTGTGTGGTCAAGTGGGTAAGGTGCCAGGTACACCAAAGTGCATATTGCTCCTGGCTGTCTGGGTTCGAATCCTTCTGGGGTGTGAAGTTTTCAGTTGCATATCGGCTTGGGGACCATTCAAGCTTGTTCGTATATCGGCTCGTTCTGTATTAGTATTATTAATAGTGATGCGACATATATCGGACATAATGAAGAGCCTAGCCCGTACGATATGGTATTTACGGCTTCGGCGGGTAGGCGGTTCCAGCGGTTTTTACCATGTGGGTGTCGAAACAAAGGTTAAAATAAAACGGTATACAGCAAAAAAAAATCCCTCAGAGATATAGAGGCATTGAAAGTAGTAATTTGCGGATACAATTACAAGACCGCGAGTTATATTTCATTCATCTATACATCTCTGATAACTCCTTTGATTTAAGATACTTGTCTGATTCCTTCTTTTCTGAAGATACGCTTGTGGTAGGGGATTTTAATGAGTTTAGTGAGAGAGGATTAAGGGGGTCTTGTTGGCCATATTAAGTCTTGGTATGATACTTATAAGCCAGTTTCGGCAGAAGCATTTTATGAAGATCTAATTAAGGAGGTAGATGTATTTAATGCAACATTGAACAGAAGAACATTTAGTATAAAAAGGCATCCCCCCAGAAAAGAAAATTATACACATGACAAGATGCTTAAGGGGTGGACATTAACAACGAGCCGAGGAGAGCTCACAGGGATTGGAATAGGAATGGTAGGACTGAGGAAGGGAAGAATGCTTTACTGGCAGTTGCTAGGCTGTGTGGGGAGAAGAGAAAGGAAATTTGGAGCAAGTATTGGCAGGAGTTTGCAGAGAAAGTTGGGAGTAACAGAAACTTGAAGGAAATCTGGCAAGACGTAAATAAAATAAGGGGTAAAAAGCATAATTTTGTTGCACATTCTGACCCGCAAGGAATTGCAAATAGGCTCGTAAATAAATGGGCGGAAGCTGCCAAACTTAGTTCATTACCCGCTGTAACGAGAGAGTCATTAGATTCTTGGAAAGATCTAAGAAAGGATTTTATACTTACAGCAGGTAACAGTGGTGATGTCACTTGCACAGGTATTACCAGAGAAGAACTAATAACGGCGATTAAAGTTGGGAATCTACCGCCCCTGGGGAGGATGGAGTAACTTATGAAATACTTAATGAACTTGCCATTATGACGAAAAGCCCACTTTTAGATCTCTTTAATATTAGTTATAAAGAGGGCAGTATTCCCAGTAAATGGAAAAGAACTATGATCATCCCTAAAGCCGATGGAGAGTATAGACCTGTGTCCTTAACCTCGTGTTTTTGTAAAATGATGGAGAGGATCATTTTAAATAGACTTTTATATATAAAAGGTGATCAGCTGTCTAGTAATTTGCTCGGGCTCCTCAGAGGCAAAACCACCTCTGACTCTATTATTAAATGTCTAGCTAAAGATAATGATTACTATAGAATTTTTATTGATTTACAAGGAGCTTTTGATAAAGCCAACAAAGAGGTTATTTTATATGAATTAGCTGGTCTTGGCGTTAAAGGGAGATTATTGTGCTGGATAGGGGATTATCTTTACGAAAGGAAGGCTCAGGTGTGGTATCAAGGTTGTATGTCAGGTGTGAGGTCTTTTGAACTCGGCACACCTCAGGGAGGAGTGTTGAGTCCCACCCTGTTTAATGTACTAATGAATAAGATAGCATCTGAGAGATACTCAAATGGGGTAACTCCGATCATATATGCCGATGATATTTTGTTTCAGGGCAAAGATATTTCAAAGGTTCAAACAGTGTTGGACAATTTCGGAAACCTGTGTCACCATATGGGACTGGTGGTTAATGAAAACAAAACTAAGTTTGAATGTAGAAGTCGGAGCCCCATTGTTTTGAAAATAAACGGTAAAAATATAGAGTTAATATATATAAATATTTAGGCATATACGTTGGATATACCCATGAGAGTTTGGAAGCTGAGATGAACAGACTGTTGGGTCAATGTCGGAAGAGATTACAACCTCTGAAGGCCTTGGCATGCTGTGGAAAGGGAGTGGGAGTCCCTGTGCTACGAATGATATACTTGAGTACTGTAAGATCTCTTATTGATTATGCTGCACCTGTCATTTCTTGTTTTGGTAAAGGTAGGATGGGCAAGTTGGAGAAGGTACAAAATGAAGCCATGAGAATTATCTTAGGATACCCAAGAAATGCTGTGATTGAGATAATGAGGATGGAGTTGAATCTGCAGAGTATTGGGGATAGAATTGTAGCCTCTGCCATTAGATTAATGAGAGGTGGGGGAGTTAATGAATAAGAACATAAGAACAAAGGCAACTGCAGAAGGCCTATTGGCCCATACGAGGCAATTCCTATCTATAACCACCCAATCCCACTCATAAACATGTCCAACCCACGCTTGAAACAATCGAGGAACCCCACCTCCACCACGTTACGCGGTAATTGGTTCCACAAATCAACAACCCTGTTACCGAACCAGTATTTATCCAAGTCTTTCCTAAATCTAAACTTATCCAATTTATACCCATTGTTTCGTGTTCTGTCTTGTGTTGATACTTTTAATACCCTAATAATATCCCCTTTGTTATGTCCATTCATCCACTTAAGAACTTGACTCCACCCACACCAAGTCGGTGTGGGTGGAGTCCACCAAGGAATTAATCCTCTCGGTTCAAAAGGTGGGAAGTAATGAACAATGTATGATAAAGAGAGCATATATGAGTACCTTATGTTCTAAAGTTATAAAGTATGATGTTATTACAGAGTGTATTGCTGTGCCTAAGAGATAATTCACACCACCATGGGAGGATTGTAATGTAGATGTAGTAATTACTTCCTTGCAAAAGAAAAAAAGTATGTTTTATTTATTTATTTATTTATTTATATACAAGAAGGTACATTGGGTTAGTGAGAATACATAACATAGTACAGTATTTACACTCTTGTAAAGCCACTAGTACGCGCAGCGTTTCGGGCAGGTCCTTAATCTAACAGATAATTTTAAGTAGGTAAATTCTAGCAGAATTAATAAAATGATAACAAATACATTGCAAGAAAAAAAATGAGATGAGAGAGATTAGTAAGTATATTAAAGCACATTGTCATATTAAAGCTCTGATTGATTACATTGACAGCTTGATTGGTAATTTAAACAAGATTAATAGACACCATGAGGGGGGTAGAAATAGCCTAAGCTACTCTATCCCTATGAGATGTATTTATTGCTTATCTCAATAAACATACTTGAACTTGAATAGACACCATACAGCAAATTGATAGAACATATAAGAAGACAGCAATGATCAACAATGGTAAAGATGTTCAGATTGGGTACATAAAGATTGAGAAATTGGGTAGCAATAGATACAGTGCAATTTTAAAGCAAAAGGTAAAAAACTATGAAGATGAAATTAGGTACTTTTTAGTTTTGTTTTTGAATGACGCAAAAGTTGGACAGCTTTTCAATTCATTAGGGAGAGAGTTCCATAGACTGGGACCCTTTATTTGCATAGTGTTTACACAGATTAAGTTTGACTCTGGGGATATCAAAGAGATATTTATTTCTGGTGTGGTGATAATGGGTCCTATTACATCTGTCCAGAGAGAGTTTCAGAGCAGGATTTGCATTTAAGAACAGGGTTTTGTAAATGTAGTTGACACAAGAGAATTTGTGGAGTGAGATTATGTTTAGCATGTTTAGGGAGATAGATAGGAGAGCTGAGGGCAACATATGATTGTATAATTAGAAAATGACCTACAGAAAACACTCTACATGTATATTGTGATGGGTCAGTAGCTAGGGATGGGAAGGCAGGATGTGGAGTCTTGATCAGGGAGTACACTGACATCGGTACTGTAGATACTGTTATTGGACGCCGCTTAACTGATAATGTCTCTTCAACGCAGGCTGAACTCCAAGGAGTATTAGCAGGATTACAGGAAGTAGTCAAATGTGGTAAAAATGCTTGCTTCTTTATTGACAGCAGAGGAGCGTTAGAGTCTTTAAATAGCAGACGCCCAGTATATCAGAATATTGTGATAGAGTGTAGAGAGAATGTTAAGAGACTAGAAAAAACTGGGTATAAAGTAAGATTCATGTGGATCCCTTCACATGTGGGAATACTGTTGAATGAGGTAGTTGATGACATAGCGAAGAGAGCCACTGAAAAACTCTTGTTGATGTTGTATGTCAGTTAACCTTGAAACAAATAAAAACAAGACTCAAGATGATCCAGGAGGGTGAAGAAATGATAAAGAGAATGGCAATGGTGGACAGTAGTAACACGCTTAAGAATTATTCAATAATAAATGCAAATTCGTCCTTCACTTATGGTAAAGGAAAGTCTACTTAGAAGGATTCAATTTACATGAGATTAAGATTAGGATACAAATATATCTGGCAATACGGTGTTGATGTCAGTGAAAAAGATAAGGAGTGTAAATTATGTAGTATGCCGCACGCCCACACCTTAGAACATTATGTATTAGAGTGTCAACTTATTGAAAACTATAGAAATAAGGAAATAAATAGTGTACCACATCAAATTGTTTGGATGTGTGATAATGGTATGATAGACAGTATACTTAGGAGCTACAAGAATTTTGCCCCAAGAGTGTAACAATTATATGCTGTACTTACTATATAAACCTGCAATGTTAAATGGGATTCTTGTAATGTTATTTGTCTATTTGTACTCACTGAATTTGTGCGCCCCTTGAGGGACTTGAAGTAGAGGGGGGGGGTTAGAAATAGCCTAAGCTACTCTATCCCTTTGAGATGTATTTCTTTCTTGTCTCAATAAACATACTTGAACCTGAACCATTCACCTTTGATGGTGCCAAGGCTTCCTGAAACTTCCTGAAAAGTGTAAAAAACTTACTTCAGAAAGTTTGCCACAAGGATTATGGCAATGTTCGGTTCTGCCTGTGTGTGTGAAGACTTACTTTTCCTTCATGAAATCAGCACAAAACTTCTCAGAGAACAAGGCTGACTGATCAACGCTTGTCATTTCTGATCAGAGTGGGAACTGGACAGATATTTCAGCCAGAAATAAGAAAATTGACATAGAAAGAGGTGTGAAGCCTCAGAACAAAACACTCAAAATGATTGAATGGTCGTAAATAAATGTTCCTTTTGAACTGTTGTAATTTGTGTACAATGTATTTGTGGCTGTTGCATAGAAGTCTATGTTACCGTTTACAATTTATTTTTTGGTTTTGTTAAACTACTTCATTACTTTGCATTCATGAATGTGGCCCATATGGCCCTCGGGGGCCCTCAGTTGTGGTGTGTGGCCCTCATGACAACACAAATGAGGCCCGTTATGGCCCTGGGGGTTCTCAGTTGTTGTGTGTGGCCCATATGGTCCTCAGGGCTCCTCAGTTGTGGTGTGTGGCCCATATGGTCCTCAGGGCTCCTCAGTTGTGGTGTGTGGCCCATATGGTCCTCAGGGCTCCTCAGTTGTGGTGTGTGGCCCATATGGTCCTCAGGGGCCCTCAGTTGTGGTGTGTGGCCCATATGGCCCTCGGGGACCCTCAGTTGTGGTGTGTGGCCCATATGGCCCTCGGGGGCCCTCAGTTGTGGTGTGTGGCCCATATGGTCCTCAGGGCTCCTCAGTTGTGGTGTGTGGCCCATATGGTCCTCAGGGCTCCTCAGTTGTGGTGTGTGGCCCATATGGTCCTCAGGGACCCTCAGTTGTGGTGTGTGGCCCATATGGCCCTCGGGGACCCTCAGTTGTGGTGTGTGGCCCATATGGCCCTCGGGGGCCCTCAGTTGTGGTGTGTGGCCCATATGGCCCTCGGGGACCCTCAGTTGTGGCGTGTGGCCCATATGGCCCTCGGGGGCCCTCAGTTGTGGTGTGTGGCCCATATGGCCCTCGGGGACCCTCAGTTGTGGTGTGTGGCCCTCATGACAACACAAATGTGGCCCCATATGGCCCTCAGAGAGGACCCACAGTTTAACATACCAGCCTTAAACAGACGAGGCTAGAGAAATAGCCTAAGCTACGCTATCCCTTTGAAATGTAATTTCATTACCTCAATACTTCAACTTGAACTCCGTTTTTATATCCAACATTGTGGCTTCTACCAATGATACCGTTGAAACTAATGAATTATAAAGTGAATAAACTATACTTTATTCAAACATAGAACGATAGAATACCAATAATTTCATCATATTCATGACATGGTTTCTTTCACCCTATGGCCCTGTTACCTAGCAGTAAAATAGGTACCTGGGTGTTAGTCAGCTGTCACGGGCTGCTTCCTGGGGGTTGAGGCCTGGTCGAGGACCGGGCCGCGGGGACACTAGAGCCCCGAAATCATCTCAAGATAACCTGATATACACTTAGTGAGCCTTAATGCTAACAAGCATAGACTACTACGTCATAGAATCTGTTGTTTTAACAGTACAAAAATTGTTTTTAACAGTATTAATAACAGCAATAATAATAGTTACTATTATTTAGTAAATTAATAACACAGGTGAGTTTTAGAAAGAAACTATAACGTGACATAGAGTAAATCAGTAAGAAATAAATGCCTGACAATAGCCGGGGTCGTTCTCGAATCAACATCGGAAATCCCGGGTTCGAATCCCGGGCAGGACAGAAATGATTGAGGCGCGTCCTATTCCCGTAATCCCCCCCCCCTGTTCACCTAGCAGGAAATAGGTATACCCATGAGATAATCAGCTTATTATGGGGTTGTATCCTAGGGAGGGTTAGTAATTCGACCTTGGGGGATAGTAAACAAATCTACAAGGGCCGTGATGAGGGTTCGAACCAACGTCCTAGAGGATCCCAGACGCTGCCTTAATCGACTGAGCTACGACGTGGTAAAAAGAATTGCAACCGGGAAGTTCTACTGATCTTACTCGGATCCTGCAGCCTCTCCGAGACTGCAGGATGTCAGGATATTATGATTTCTGTGTGTATTTGGGGGAATAGTAGATTGAGGAGAGGGCATAGTCCTTCATCCAGCTAGCCCTAACCTAACCTAACCTTCCTACCCTCCCCTCTTGCCTCTGACCTCAAACAGATAGAAATTTTCATTTATATATCAAGTAAATAAAATGTATGGGTAAATGATAGGTAACTTCAACACTCTACATCCCTAATTTAATTTCACACCGTGAAACTCGCACACAGGTTTGGGTTACAGCCTGTATGTCTTACAGCCTTTAACGTAGGCGTGCTCCTATGACCCTATGTTAGTCCCGTACCCCAGATCAGTCCCCCTGCAAATTTGGGTGAGGCTAGCCCCAGGCCGCTGGCCTCCACCTTTGGACAGAGAGACACACAGACTAGCATTGGCTCTAATAGGTATAGATTTACACATTAGAAGAGAAATATGAATACAGTGCAAGGATTTTAGATATTTTATCATTTGTAATAAGATTTATTTATTTATTTATTTATTTATTTATTTATATAGCAGAATTGAATCCATGGAAGAGTCAGTAGTTGCCTCTTTGGGGAAGAGAACCACGGTATTATTCGTAAGATAGCCTAATATACCTAGAAGGGGTATATAATATAATATATAATAATATACCTAAGTCCACTACGGGCTAATATACCAACCAGGCTGTGTCTCATACGTCAGGCTGCGAGCAGCCGCGTCCAACAGCCTGGTTGATTAGTCCAGCAACCAGGAGGCCTGGTCTCCTAGTTTTCCTGAATTAATTGTTTTTCGACTACCTAACCTACCTAACCTAACCTAACTTTCGGCTACCTAACCTAACCTAACCTATAAAGATAGGTTAGGTTAGGTAGGGTTGGTTAGGTTCGGTCATATATCTACGTTAATTTTAACTCCAATAAAAAAAAATTGACCTCATACGTAATGAAATGGGTAGCTTTATCATTTCATAAGAAAAAAATTAGAAAAAATATATTAATTCAGGAAAACTTGGCTTATTAGGCACATCGGGCCTCGCATAGTAGGCCAAAAAGTGAGTTCTGGCTACTAGGTACGACATATATATATATATATATATATATATATATATATATATATATATATATATATATATATATATATATATATATATATATATATATATATATTTGTGTATACTGGCAGCAGGTTTTCTTTCAAACATGTTTCATTGAATATGACCGCATATTCTGTATTTATTATTTTCTGGTTTAGGGCTTCTATCCCTCTAACTATTTTCTTAGCATCAGGGCTTAATTGGAATAGGAGTTCTCCAAAACTCATTTTCGTACTTTTAAGGTGAAGAAAAGCAGTGATATACTATAGAGTGTATTACACTTATTAGTATAATTTGCACGACGTTTCGAACCTCCATGGTTCATTCTCAAGTGAACAGATCTTACAATACTAGTTGATTTTATACCCGCATTAGGTCAGGTGATAATACAATGAAGGTGAAAAACATGGGGGGATACATAAGGGATAAACATAGGGGCTGCAGAAGGCGTATTGGCCCATACGAGGCATCTCCTATCTAAACACAAAGATTAATCCAGTGTAATTGGCCTGTTATGTTGGACATTGTCTTCTGTGTTGGCATCGATATGTTCTTGTCTTGTCCTTACTCTCATGGTGGGTAGAGTAAATAGTTCCGTGATTTGGGTGTTCATGGTAGGTCGCTCTATTCTTATGTGAATTGCCTCAAGAATTTGTAATCTTCTTGAATCTTGGGTTTTGTCTATTATGCAAGTATTCTTGTTCAACATTTCTCTTGTTAGAGTAATGTCATGGGCTTGTCTCATGTGATTCCTAGGGGCACCAGATTGAAGATGGCATGTCAAACGCCTCGTCAGCTTGGTCGACGTCATACCTATGTACTTACAATGAAGGTTACATCCTTCGTGGGGGCAAGTGTACATGTATACAACGCTTGACTGCTGTAGAGGGTTCTCCGTCGGCTTCGGGCTGTTTTTGATAAGGAGTTCGGAAGTCTTCTTGGTTTTGTAGAATATTATCAGGTTTATGTTTTGGTTAGGAGTAGTGCTTTTTACTCCTTTACGGATTATTTCTTTCATTATTCTTTCCTCTTTTATATGTTCACTGTGCATGGTTGATTTGTAATATAATTTTATTGGGGGTGTTGTGGTTTCTGTTCTAGGTTCTGAATTATACCAACGGTCCAAGTGTCTTCTTATAGCAGCGTTTATTTCCGCGTTGCTATATCCGTTGTTCACCAATACCTGAGTTACTCTTTCAAACTCTCTACTCACGTTGCTCCATTCAGAGCAGTGGGTAAGCGCTCGACGAATATAAGCATTGAGAACACTGGTTTTGTATCTTTGGGGGCACTCACTTCTACCGTTCAGGCATAATCCTATGTTGGTGGGCTTGGTATATACGTTGGTGCTTAAAGAGGTTCCTGTTTTTGTTATTAGTACATCCAAGAATGGCAGACTGTTATTTTCACTATTTTCATGTGTAAATCGGAGTACTGACTCTCTCTCTAGGTGTCTTTTTAGGTCAATTAGTTCATCTGAGTCTTTTACTATTACGAATATGTCATCTACATAACGGCAGTATACAGTTGGTTTTTGTCTGCTACTGAAGACCCTATCTTCGATGGTTCCCATATAAAAATTAGCAAATAAAACTCCTAAGGGGGAGCCCATTGCTACTCCGTCTATTTGTAAATACATGTCTCCTTGTGGACTGATGAAAGGGGCTTCCTTTGTACATGCTTCGAGAAGACTTTTCAAGTGTGGCTCAGGTATGTCTAATTTGGGGGTGCTCTCGTCTCTGTATACTCTGTCCAGTATCATTCCTATGGTTGTGTTGACTGGGACGTTGGTAAAAAGGGATTCAACGTCCAGGGAAGCGATGATTCCATCGGGCTGGGTAGATTTGATCAATTCTAGGAAATCTGCTGATGATTGTAGACTAAACTTACTTGGAGTGTATGGAGTTAGGAGTTCATTGAGTTTCTTTGCCACGTGATAAGTTGGGGTTGGTATTTGGCTGATTATAGGGCGTAGTGGGTTACCTGGTTTATGCGTCTTAACATTGCCGTAGGCATATCCTAAGCCCCAACTTATCACGTGGCAAAGAAACTCAATGAACTCCTAACTCCATACACTCCAAGTAAGTTTAGTCTACAATCATCAGCAGATTTCCTAGAATTGATCAAATCTACCCAGCCCGATGGAATCATCGCTTCCCTGGACGTTGAATCCCTTTTTACCAACGTCCCAGTCGACACAACCATAGGAATGATACTGGACAGAGTATACAGAGACGAGAGCACCCCCAAATTAGACATACCTGAGCCACACTTGAAAAGTCTTCTCGAAGCATGTACAAAGGAAGCCCCTTTCATCAGTCCACAAGGAGACATGTATTTACAAATAGACGGAGTAGCAATGGGCTCCCCCTTAGGAGTTTTATTTGCTAATTTTTATATGGGAACCATCGAAGATAGGGTCTTCAGTAGCAGACAAAAACCAACTGTATACTGCCGTTATGTAGATGACATATTCGTAATAGTAAAAGACTCAGATGAACTAATTGACCTAAAAAGACACCTAGAGAGAGAGTCAGTACTCCGATTTACACATGAAAATAGTGAAAATAACAGTCTGCCATTCTTGGATGTACTAATAACAAAAACAGGAACCTCTTTAAGCACCAACGTATATACCAAGCCCACCAACATAGGATTATGCCTGAACGGTAGAAGTGAGTGCCCCCAAAGATACAAAACCAGTGTTCTCAATGCTTATATTCGTCGAGCGCTTACCCACTGCTCTGAATGGAGCAACGTGAGTAGAGAGTTTGAAAGAGTAACTCAGGTATTGGTGAACAACGGATATAGCAACGCGGAAATAAACGCTGCTATAAGAAGACACTTGGACCGTTGGTATAATTCAGAACCTAGAACAGAAACCACAACACCCCCAATAAAATTATATTACAAATCAACCATGCACAGTGAACATATAAAAGAGGAAAGAATAATGAAAGAAATAATCCGTAAAGGAGTAAAAAGCACTACTCCTAACCAAAACATAAACCTGATAATATTCTACAAAACCAAGAAGACTTCCGAACTCCTTATCAAAAACAGCCCGAAGCCGACGGAGAACCCTCTACAGCAGTCAAGCGTTGTATACATGTACACTTGCCCCCACGAAGGATGTAACCTTCATTGTAAGTACATAGGTATGACGTCGACCAAGCTGACGAGGCGTTTGACATGCCATCTTCAATCTGGTGCCCCTAGGAATCACATGAGACAAGCCCATGACATTACTCTAACAAGAGAAATGTTGAACAAGAATACTTGCATAATAGACAAAACCCAAGATTCAAGAAGATTACAAATTCTTGAGGCAATTCACATAAGAATAGAGCGACCTACCATGAACACCCAAATCACGGAACTATTTACTCTACCCACCATGAGAGTAAGGACAAGACAAGAACATATCGATGCCAACACAGAAGACAATGTCCAACATAACAGGCCAATTACACTGGATTAATCTTTGTGTTTAGATAGGAGATGCCTCGTATGGGCCAATACGCCTTCTGCAGCCCCTATGTTTATCCCTTATGTATCCCCCCATGTTTTTCACCTTCATTGTATTATCACCTGACCTAATGCGGGTATAAAATCAACTAGTATTGTAAGATCTGTTCACTTGAGAATGAACCATGGAGGTTCGAAACGTCGTGCAAATTATACTAATAAGTGTAATACACTCTATAGTATATCACTGCTTTTCTTCACCTTAAAAGTACGAAAATGAGTTTTGGAGAACTCCTATTTCAATTAAGCCCTGATGCTAAGAAAATAGTTAGAGGGATAGAAGCCCTAAACCAGAAAATAATATATATATATATATATATATATGTCGTACCTAGTAGCCAGAACGCACTTCTCAGCCTACTATGCAAGGCCCGATTTGCCTAATAAGCCAAGTTTTCATTAAATAATTGTGTTTCGACTACCTAACCTACCTAACCTAACCTAACCTAACTTTTTCGGCTATCTAACCCAACCTAACCTATAGAGATAGGTTAGGTTAGGTTAGGTAGGGTTGGTTAGGTTCGGTCATATATCTATGTTAATTTTAACTCCAATAAAAAAAAATTGACCTCATACATAACGAAATAGGTAGCTTTATCATTTCATAAGAAAAAAATTAGAAAAAATATATTAATTCAGGAAAACTTGGCTTATTAGGCACATCGGGCCTCGCATAGTAGGCCAAAAAGTGAGTTCTGGCTATTAGGTACGACATATATATATATATATATATATATATATATATACTTGGGAGGTGGTGATCTTTGGTGTATTTAAATACTCCGAAATTACCATCTCTTTTAAGGGTCTGAGCAGGTGGTGGAGCGGGTTAAGGCGTACCTGTTATGCCAGTTGCTGGAAGGCTTCTGTGCTGGCTAGGGTTCGAGTCTCCTGGTGGGAAAGTGTTCTAAAGTTGTATACTTCACTCTCGTGTTTAGGAGAGTTGTGCCTTAAGCATAGACAATAATAATAATAATAATAATAATCTTTATTTAGGTAAGGTACATACATAAAGAGATTTACAAAGTTTGTTGGCTTTATAGATAGAGCTAGTACATACAATGCCTAAAGCCACTATTACGCAAAGCGTTTCGGGCAGGAAAAACATTAATGACTACAGCTTAAAACTAATGGGTAAAAAGAAAAGATGAGATGAGTACATATAAAAAATAGAGGTAAAAGAGGGGGGAACATTGTTGAAAAAACAGCACAAATACAATTACAAATTATTACAGAAAATTACATTCAAACAGCGTTGATTTGAAAAACAAAAAAACAAAAAATATACATGGGTTGACAACAGGGGGGGTAAGGTGGGTTACATGGAATTTATTAGGTATAGCTTCGTTTTTAACTTAAACTGGTTGAGAGAGGTACAGTCTTTAACATGGTTGGGAAGGTCATTCCACATTCTGGGCCCCTTGATTTGTAGAGCATTTCTGGTTTGATTTAGTCGTACTCTAGGAATATCAAAACTGTATTTATTTTTGGTGTGGTGCTCATGGGTTCTGTTACAACCTTCTATGAAGCTTTTGATATCAGGATTGGCATTATAGTTTAGCGTTTTATATATGTATAATACACATGAGAGAATGTGCAGTGACTTAATGTCTAACATATTCCGAGATTTGAGTAGGGGTACCGAGTGATGTCTGGGGCCAGAATTGGATATTGTCCTAATAGCAGCTTTGTGTTGAGTAATTAGAGGACGTAAGTGATTTTGGGTAGTAGAGCCCCAAGCACAAATACCATAGTTGAGATATGGATAGATAAGGGAGTAATAGAGAGTCACCAGGGCAGGGCGTGGTACATAATATCTGATCTTAGAAAGAATGCCCACAGTTTTTGAAACTTTTTTTGATATGTTTAGAATGTGTCCCTGGAAATTCAGCTGTGTCTTCCTGACAGACACTGTGTCTTCCCATATTAACAGGGACTTGATGAAATAAACGTATGGTGTATTTAAATACTCCGAAATTACCATCTCTTTTAAGGGTCTGAGCAGGTGGTGGAGCGGGTTAAGGCGTACCTGTTATGCCAGTTGCTGGAAGGCTTCTGTGCTGGCTAGGGTTCGAGTCTCCTGGTGGGAAAGTGTTCTAAAGTTGTATACTTCACTCTCGTGTTTAGGAGAGTTGTGCCTTAAGCATAGACACTGTGTCTTCCCATATTAACAGGGACTTGATGAAATAAACGTATAAATGACCCCTCACTTGCTCTAGTGCTCTTGGGAGGTGGTGATCTTTGGTATATTTAAATACTCCGAAATTACCATCTCTTTTAAGGGTCTGAGCAGGTGGTGGAGCGGGTTTAGGCGTACCTGTTATGCCAGTTGCTGGAAGGCTTCTGTGCTGGCTAGGGTTCGAGTCTCCTGGTGGGAAAGTGTTCTAAAGTTGTATATATATATATATATATATATATATATATATATATATATATATATATATATATATATATATATATATATATATATATATATGACTTGCCCGAAACGCTATGCGTGCTAGTGGCTTTACAAGAATGTAAATTCAACTTAATTTCAATATTCTCTGTTAACCCCCAATGTACCTTCTTGTATTTAAATAAATAAATAAATAAATAAATAAATAAATAAATAAATAAATAAATAGCGCCATCTGTTAGAATGATTGATAAAGATTAAGGCACCCAAGAGGTGGCACGGGCATGAATAGCCCGTAAGTGGTGGCCCTTTTGAGCCATTACCAGTATCAATAGATGATACTGGAGATCTGTGGAGGTGCGACTGCACCCTGCGTGACGGGAGATGTCTCCCGTGGTCATCTGTTAGTTCAACATTGCACTATCAATAGCTGAACAGCAGACCATTAGCATAAGTGTGCTGAAGTAAGAATTCCCGCGCTTCCGTGTCATTGGTCGAAACTCTTTGTTGACATTCACCACAACGACCAATCACAGGAAGGGATCAGTTAAAGGCTCCACCCACTTAATATATCATCTTTTTTTTTCAGCACACCAGCCCTGCTTATGACATTCTGCTTCAACTTTAATCTACCCAAAATGTGAAGTATTAATTATTTAAAAGTATTAATAAAGTGATAATTAAATATTGCAGGATGTAACAGGTGTTGTAGAAAAATAGCCTACCTGGCTACCTAACTTGTGTCGTCATCAACTTCTGACGTCATCAACTTGTGACGTCATCAACTTGTGACGTCGTTATTGCCTCATAACTAATATGGATGATATGATGCTCCGCCTTTTTATTGGGCTACATTATTCAGTTAGATGAAAATTTCCGTTAGATGCAAAATAAAGAGGTTGTTGTGCAAAAGGGGATATTTCTTAGTTTGCATTTCATTCATAGAAAGAATGTTGGCATTCCCTGCAACAGCCAATCACAGGAAGGTATTTGCTAAAAGCCCCGCCTCCTTAATGACGTCATCAGGAGCGTTCAGTCCAGTGTTTCATCTCTTGTATATCCAAAATATTAATTTTTTTGATTACCATGATAATTAAAAGAATGAGATATAAAAGTTGTTACACAAAATGGCTAAATTCTGCCATTATTAAATGAGTTCATAGTGGATTTGTAATAGTTTTATGAGAGGATCATCTGGGATCTTCTCTGACGTAGGTTCGAACCCTGTTCACGGCCCTTGTGGAGTTGTTCTTATGAGAGGGTGTTACGGCCCTCTCGGGTCGCAACTGGGTTCGTACTCTGATGTCGTTAGAGGAAGTTGTATCCGGCCCCAAGCCAGTAGTGGCTTTCAAGGGATGAGATCCGTGACGCAAGTAAAATAAAAGGGGAAGGGAAAGAAAGGCAAAAACTTAAGATTATAATTACCTTCACCAATAAGTAATATATAAAAGTTACACAGGGGGAGGGGTATTAACACTACACAAGGGAAGTATATACACGGTTGTCTTCTCCTGAAGACGCTGGATCCTCTCGGTGCCGAGTCCTCGGTGCTTTCGTGGTCTCTTGACCAATCCTTCGATCAAGCTGAGTCTACCCCAGACACAGGCCAGCCAAAACACAGTTCCACTGGGGGCACCGCCGTGGAGGCCGTCAACCACAAGTCCAGCAAGCTGCTGGCAGGTTCCGGATCAGCAACGCTGGTCAGGCCACTCCACGAGCGATACTAGGGTAGCGCCCTAGTCAGGAGCCTCGTGTGATACCACAAATCACTCTCCTGTCCTCAATACCCCAGTGGTTAATCGTCTCCAGCAGTCGGTCCCGGGTACGACAATCCTTCTACTGCCACTTCACTGGCAGGGTAACACCACAGTGTTCTTCCGGGAAGCGACTCACAGCTGCTAAAGCAAAGTACAAGGTATGGGGTCGGCTGCCTTGGGTAGACTGACTCAACTTCCCTTACAGCAGTCCCAGGTCGACTCTGTAAGCAGACACGTCATCAATAACAGGTACACACAAAAGCACCTCACTTACAGGCTCAGACACAAACGCCCACCTATCCACTCCATAGATGGCGCTGTCGTCTGAGCACCACCTCACCAGAGGTCAGCAACGGCTGTGTTATGTGCTGAACAGGACTGGAAACTGGCCCTTGTGACCAGTACACTTCGTCCTCACCAGGTGGCGTCGTCCATTTGGTGGGGGTTTCGGGAGCTGACCCAAAGATGGCGCGGTCGTCACTGCTCCGTGCTCGGACGCTGGATTCCGGTCCGTAACAGAGGGTTGTTTGCTATGGTTGTTACCTGGTTGATGGGGTTCTGGGAGTTGTTCTACTGCCCCAAGCCCGGCCCGAGGCCAGGCTTGACTTGTGAGAGTTTGGTCCACCAGGCTGTTGCTTGGAGCGGCCCGCAGGCCCACATATACCTGGTTGATGGGGTTCTGGGAGTTGTTCTACTCCCCCAAGCCCGGCCCGAGGCCAGGCTTGACTTGTGAGAGTTTGGTCCACCAGGCTGTTGCTTGGAGCGGCCCGCAGGCCCACATACCCACCACAGCCTGGTTGGTCCGGCACTCCTTGGAGTAATAAATCTAGTTTCCTCTTGAAAATGTCCACGGTTGTTCCGGCAATATTTCTTATGCTTGCTGGGAGGACGTTGAACAACCGCGGACCTCTGATGTTTATACAGTGTTCTCTGATTGTGCCTATGGCACCTCTGCTCTTCACTGGTTCTATTCTACATTTTCTTCCATATCGTTCACTCCAGTACGTTGTTATTTTACTGTGTAGATTTAGTATTTGGCCCTCCAGTATCTTCCAGGTGTATATGATTTGATATCTCTCTCGTCTTCTTTCTAGTGAGTACATTTGAAGGGCTTTGAGACGATCCCAATAATTTAGGTGCTTTATCTCGTCTACGCGTGCCGTATATGTTCTCTGTATTCCCTCTATTTCAGCAATCTCTCCTGCTCTGAAGGGGGAAGTGAGTACTGAGCAGTACTCAAGACGGGACAACACAAGTGACTTGAAGAGTACAAGCATTGTGATGGGATCCCTGGATTTGAAAATTCTCGTAATCCATCCTATCATTTTTCTGGCTGACGCAATATTTGCTTGGTTATGCTCCTTAAACGTTAGGTCGTCAGACATTATTATTCCCAAATCCTTTACATGCTGTTTTCCTACTATGGGTACATTTAATTGTGTTTTGTACTCTGTATTATGTTTAAGGTCCTCATTTTTACCGTACCTGAGTACCTGGAATTTATCACTGTTAAGTAAGTAAGTAATTATCAAAAGAAGGCACCAAACCGGGAAGGCTATGTAGCACCATCAAATACGCAAAATAATCAGAGGGCGCTAAATATCACCAAGGATGCCAATACGAGAACAAAAGCGCATAAGGCGAACGATATCAAAAGTATCCGAGTCACCAAGAATTCTATCGAGGGACAGGTGACCGCGAGGGGCGGTCGGAAAGCAAGACACACGCTCGTCCTGGAAGTCAGGACATTCAAGAAGGACATGCACGACCGTAAGAGGGACAATGCAACTAGGACAATAAGGAGCAGGGCGGCGCTCCATCAAGTGACCATGGGTTAAGCGAGTATGGCCAATACGCAACCTCGCCAGAGCTGTTTCCCACCGCCGGTTACGGTGGCAGGAGGACGGCCACGAGGAAACACAACATTTAAGAGTACGTAGCTTGTTACTAGTAAGAGACAACCAAGAAGCCTGCCAACGGGTAAGGACTGAGGAATGGATAACCGGGTAAAAGTCGGAATACGGAATGCCTTTACGAGAGATGGGACAAGAGTGGACAGCTTCCTTGGCGGCAGCATCCGCACGCTCATTTAAAGACACACCAATATGGCTGGGAACCCAACAAAACTCAACCGACTTAAATTTACTGTGAACAAGAAACAGCCAATGCTGGATCTCGACAACTACTGGATGAACCGGATTAAAGGACCCGAGAGCCATGAGGGCACAACGAGAGTCAACAACAACTACAAAGGAAGACTGACAACGAGAAAGCAGGAGACGAAGAGCATAGAGAATAGCATAAAGTTCCGCTGTAAAGATGCTAGTCTCCGGAGGCAAGCGACACATATAAGTGCGATCAGGAAAAACAACAGAGTAGCCAACACCGTCCGCTGACTTAGACCCATCGGTGAAGACAGAAACGGAGCGGGAGTGAGAAGAAAAATGCTCGAGGAAAAGGCGTTTTAGAACCGTAGGAGGGGTAAAAGCTTTAGTGATACGGGTCAAGGATGTACAAAACCGCGGAAGAGGGACCCTCCACGGGGGCAAAGAAGGAACAACATGAGGAGAAACATCAGAAATACGAACGGAAAGAGAATCCTGTAGGCGAGATAACCGGACAGAAAGAGGGAGGTGGTGAAGAGGAACAGAAACCGCAGGAGGGATAAAAGTTAAAGCACGACAGAGGCGAGAGGAAGGATGTTGCAAGGACCGCGCAAGATAGCGAAGAGAGTAGCGATCACGGCGGTCCTGGAGAGACAGGAAGCCAGTGTCAACATACAAGCTAAGGACGGGAGTCGAACGAAAGGCACCAGAACTGAGGCGCAACCCAGTATGGTGCAAAGCATCAAGACGGCGAAGAGTAGAAGGAGAAGCAGACGAGTAAGCAGGGCAACCATAATCGAGCTTAGACAGGACGAGAGAGGAATGTAAAGCAAGGAGAGTGCGCCTATCTGCCCCCCAAGAAGTATGGGACAAGACCCGAAGGAGGGTAAGGGCCTTAGAGCACTCAACACGGAGGTAAGAGATATGGGGAGACCAAGACAAACGAGTGTCAAGGAATAACCCCAAAAGCTTCGCGGAATCTTTGTATTCAAGGGGATGACCATAAAGTGACAAAGAGGGACGAAGAACAACCCGTTTCCGCGTAAAAGTCATGGCACAAGTCTTAGAAGTAGAGAACTTGAAGCCATGATCTGTGGCCCAAGACGACACGGCATCAATTGCAAGTTGAAGCCGGCGTTGAAGGAGAGGCGAATCATCACCCTGACAACAAAGGGTAAGATCATCGACATAGAGAGCAGAGAAGACACCAGAAGGAAGAGAGGAAAGAAGACCATTGAGGGCAACCAGAAAAAGAGTAGTGCTCAGAACACTACCCTGGGGCACACCTTCGTATTGCTGAAAAGAGGGAGAGAGAGCGGTACCAAGGCGCACCCGAAAGGAACGACGAGAGAGGAAGCTGCGGAGAAAGAGAGGGAGATGACCACGAAGGCCAAAAGAATGAAGTTGAGATAGGATATGATAACGCCAAGTGGTGTCGTAAGCCTTTTCTAGGTCAAAAAGGACGGCAACAACGGAGGTCTTCGCAGCAAAAGCAGTACGTATATAGACCTCCAAGTTCACCAGGACATCTGTCGTGCTGCGGCACTTGCGGAAACCAAATTGAGAAGGGGAGAGGAGGTGATGGTGTTCCAGGAACCACATCAGACGAACGTTAACCATACGTTCAAAGAGTTTGCAGACACAACTTGTGAGAGCAATAGGGCGAAAGTCCTTAGGGGAAGTACCCAGAGACCCCGGTTTGCGAACAGGGAGGACAACGGCATCGAGCCAGTCCTCAGGGACTGACGACGACTCCCAGATCCGATTATACAGACTCAGTAAATACTGAGACGTGCTCGGAGGGAGATGGCGAAGCATCTCATAATGAATACCATCGGAGCCCGCCGCCGTAGAACCGCAGAGGGCCAGGGCAGAACGAAGTTCAGAGAGAGAGAAGGGATCATTATAGGGAAGCTGAAGATGAGTGCAGAAATCTAAAGGACGAGACTCAAGGACAGGTTTACGAAGAAGGAAAGATTGGGGAAGATGAAGACCAGAGCTAACAGAAGAAAAGTGGGAACCCAGTTCGGAAGCGACCTGCAACGGGTCCGCCACAAGAGTATCATGGAGGTGAAGGACCGGCGAAACATCGGGAACGAACTTACCCGCTATCTTGCGGATACGCTTCCAGATCTGGGCCAGAGGGGTTTCGGACGTAATTGTTGAGACATAAGATGCCCAACATTCACGTTTAGCCGTACGGATGGTCCTACGGGCCACCGCACTCGCTTTCCGAAAGAACAGAAAAGAATCGGTCGTCTGCCTACGGCAGTGCCTCTTCCAGGCTGCACGCTTACAGCGGACAGCCCGAGCACAGTCCGCATTCCACCAGGGAACGCACTTCCGTGGACCCCGAGAGGAAGAGCGAGGAATAGAGCGGAGGGCAGCGTCGAAGACAGTGTCATGAAAAAGGAGGAGAGCGCGAGAGAGGGGCAGAAGGGAGAGGTCAGAGAGAGTAGCACTGAGGGAAAATAGGGTCCAGTCTGCCTTAGCAAACTGCCACCTAGGGAAAGAGAGGGAAGGGCGAAAAGAGAAAAAGGAAACAAGGATGGGGAAATGATCACTTCCATGGAGGTCATCAAGAACCTGCCATGTGAAATCTAAGTAAAGAGAAGAAGAGCAGAGAGAAAGATCAAGACAAGAAAGGGTGCGAGTTCGAGAGTCCAAATGAGTGGGCTCACCAGAATTCAGAAGAGACAGGGAAGAAGAGAGGAGAAACGGCTCAAGGAGGCGACCCCGGGTATTCGTCAGAACGTCACCCCAAAGAGAATGACGACAATTGAAGTCACCCAGCAGGAGCACAGGCTCCGGCAAGGAGTCTAGGAGGTGTTTCAAATCAGGAAGAGAGAGTGGGACACTCGGGGGGAGATAAATGGAACAAAGATACGAGCAGCAGAACAATGGAGAGGCGAAGGAAAAAGTAAAGGAACAAAGGGAACATCAGCCCGAATCAAAAGAGCAGAAGAATTAGAAGCCCCAGCAATGGCTGGGGGGCGGGGAGAGAAAGGAATAGCCACGAAAACGACCAGGACGAGCACCAAGCATTGGCTCCTGGAGACAGACACAAAGGGGCGAAAACCGCGAAATCAGAAGTTGGAGTTCGAGGAAATTGGCGTAATAACCTCGAACGTTCCATTGAAGAATGGACAACGACGAGAAGAGAAAGGACAAAAACAGAGAACAAGGAAGAAACAAAGGCGAAAGACCAACAGAGCACGTTAAAGAATATCAGGGTCAGCAAAGTCAGGGTTAGGGGGCATGGGTAAACTGAGCAAAGACGGAGGGAAGGAAGCGGGAGAACAGATCAGAGGCGGGCGGGCAGGGTCCGGAGGAGGAGGAGGAGGAGGAGGAGGAAGAGGAGGAGACAACGGAGAGGAGCAGTCAAGGACAACAGCAGGAAGAGGGGGTAGAAAGAGGGGAGCGCACCCCAGCAAGAGCAGCAACCGAAAGGGAAGCAGGGGCCAAAGAAACCCCCAAAGCAGGAACAGGGGGCGCAAGCACTGAAACGGGAGGGGAAGGAGCAACAGAGCCAGAAGGAGGAGCTGAGGAAGAAAGCGAAGCCTTCTTACCCGCCGGGGAAGAGGAAGGAGAGGAGCCAGGCTTACGCTTCTGACTTAAAGAGACCGGTGTCCCAGCAACTACGTACCGGGCAACGGATTCCAGTGTCTCAACAGGAGAAGCTGAACGAGAGCACACACGACGGCCGTTAGGAGAGCGATGGACATCCGCCCGCACCGACAGGCGGCGGGGAGAGCCGATAGATGGAGGAAGAGGATGGGAAGGAGGATCGGAGGGGGACAAGGAAGAAGACACAGGAGACATGACAGACCGGGTTGAAAGAAGGAGAACCCCAGACAGAGGACCAGGAGGGGGACCCCTCGGGAGAGAACCCAAAGGAACAGAGGAGGGGGCAGTGGGCGCACCCGGGTCCAAGGCCTGGAAACGGTTGTGAGTCTGAGGAAGGCGGGAAGGACGAGGAGAGGAAGAGCGCAACACGCGAGCATAAGAGATATTAGCATAAGGCGGGAGCCGGCGAACCTGGCGCCTCGCCTCAGGAAAAGATAAACGCTCCCGGTGCTTCAGGTTGAGGACGGCTGCCTCAAGCTTGTAATGGACACACGCACGGGAGAAGGTAGGATGGGCCTCACCGCAGTTGAGGCAACGAGCCTGGGGAGAAGTGCACTCCGACTTAGAGTGACCTTCGCCACCACACAAAGGACAGAGAGACAGTCCCGGAGCAGCGGAGGGCACCATGCCCAAACCTCCAGCACTTGTTACAAAGTCGAGGAGAAGGAATGTACTCCTGGACAGAGCACCTGGCACCAGCAAGAATGACAGAGGGTGGAAGGGTCCTACCATCAAAGGTAATCTTCACAACCCGGAGGGGTTGACGGCGACTACCACGAGGGGGACGAGTAAACGTGTCCACCTGGAGGACAGAATGGCCCTGGGCATCAAGGATATGCCGAATATCATCGTGGCAATCCTGCAGATTCCGAACACTGGTTGCAACATGGGGTGGGAGGAGGATAGTGCCAACACTGGAATTCATCTGAACGTTCTTGGAGACCCGAACAGGGATCTCGCCAAGGCAGGGGACGAAGTGGTCACCACTGGGGGCTTGAGGCTCGACCCAACCACAGAGGAGGGAGGGGAGCCAGGGGAAGAAGTCAGGACGGTCAAAGGAGGAGCAAGGTCGGGGCCCAACGCAGCGGGAGCTACAGAGCCTGGTCTTCCAATACAGGCCGACTCGGGGGCTTGGTCGCCCACCCCACGAGCCTGAGAGGGTACAACGGAAACATTCAACAACATAGAGACGAAAAGTGACAAATTCATCCACGAATGTGCCCCCACACCCACCATGGAGCCACAATTAGAGGCAGGACACCCAACAGGAAGCTATCGCCGATCATGCCGGGGCCCCCCAGGGGTGCGTCGTGAGTATACGCCCCACAAACGCCACCTTAAGAACCGTCAGTCCGTCGAGATCGGGTTCAGCGACGAAAGGGGGATTGACAATAAAAGGTTCCCCTCGCTCTCGACGTCGGGTACTACAGTTCTACGGGTGCAAGAGTATGCCTCCTCAAGCACCCGGGCGTCAAAATAGAAGAAGTCCAAAGAAATAATCCAAAACAAGCAAAAGGTCGGCAGGAAACGACAAGCAGATAGGAGAAGAGGGGGGAGAAAAACGAAACATAAGGAAAAGGAAAAGCGATCCGGCACAATTGGAGAAGACGGCAGCAGGAGTGCAAGGCCAGAAAAGGACAGAGGACTGCCCAACGGAGCATCACACTCCGGCAGCCGTCCACCAAGCCCCCTCACGACGCCAACGGGCCGGATGGGGAGGGGGTATAACTGTTAAACATCATGTTATTTTCTGATGCCCAGTCGAAAACTTTATTAATATCAGCTTGAAGTTTTTCAATGTCCTCAGCCGAGGTATGTTGTTGTTCTCTGTTGTACCATTTTTCAAAATATCTTTTGATTTAGGTGTTGACTTATTCTCTATTCGTGTACACGTTGTATAAAGTAGTTTATCACACTAATCTTGTACTCACCTAGTTGTGCTTGCGGGGGTTGAGCTCTGGCTCTTTGGTCCCGCCTCTCAACTGTCAATCAACTGGTGTACAGGTTCCTGAGCCTATTGGGCTCTATCATATCTACACTTGAAACTGTGTATAGAGTCAGCCTCCACCACATCACCTCCTAGTGCATTCCATCTGTTAACTACTCTGACACTGAAAAAAAATCTTTCTAACGTCTCTGTGGCTCATGTTGTATCTGTCTGGGCATGCACTGTGCTCAGTCATACACATGGCAATGTTGGTGGGTTTGGTATAAACTTGTGTGATGAAAGTGGTGTGTTTGGTCCCCACGAAGACATCTAGGAAAGGGAGTTCATCACCTATGGCTAGTTCATGGGTAAAGTTAAGCACTGAGTCTTGGGTAAGTAAGATTCTGTAGTGGTAACAATTCCTTTAAGTCTTTCACACATACGAATATCTCATCGATGTATTCTCAGTAGAACCGAGGTTTTCTCTGTGGTCTTCTGGTGGACCCATATAGAAGTATCCAAGATCATTCCCTCGACCAGTTTGGGTGAGGCTAGCCCCAACAGTTTGGCTTGTAACTTGGAACAGACAGACAGACAGACATTCTCTCTTATAGTGTAGATATGTAAACTCTAGACCTCCTTCCTAGACCATTTGGTCACCATTTGGTCCGGGAGACATCTCCCGTCACGCAGGGTGCAGTCGCACCTCCACAGATCTCCAGTATCATCTCTTGATACTGGTAATGGCTCAAAAGGGCCACCACATACGGGCTATTCATGCCCGTGCCACCTCTTGGATGGCTTAATCTTCATCTCTATCATCTCCCCCGAGCCATACATTACTGAGCAAGTAAAATCAGTGGGTTACTAAGCCACATAACTGTGCCCTCCTGATTGGTGGCTATTTTTTTTTTTTTGAGATATATACAAGAGTTGTTACATTCTTGTAGAGCCACTAGTACGCGTAGCGTTTCGGGCAAGTCCTTAATCCTATGGTTCCTGGAATACGATCCCCGCCGCGAAGAATCCTTGTTACAACCAAGTACACATTTTACTGTTGCGTTAAACAGAGGCTACAGTTAAGGAATTGCGCCCAGTAAATCCTCCCCGGCCAGGATACGAACCCAAACACATAGCGCTCGCGGAACGCTAGGCGAGTGTCTTACCACTACACCACGGAGACTGCTTGGCTTGCATTTAGTCGAGGAGATCCTGGATGGAACAATCATGCAGGAGAGGAGATCCTGGATGGAACAATCATGCAGGAGAGGAGATCCTGGATGGAACAATCATGCAGGAGAGGAGATCCTGGATGGAACAATCATGCAGGAGAGGAGATCCTGGATGGAACAATCATGCAGGAGAGGAGATCCTGGATGGAACAATCATGCAAGAGAGGAGATCCTGGATGGAACAATCATGCAGGAGAGGAGATCCTGGATGGAACAATCATGCAGGAGAGGATGGACAATATTGCTGCTCAGGATACTCTCTACCTCCTCACAAGGTGCCTATCTCTACCTAAACTTGCTGTCTGAGGTGCTCTCCATCCAACATCAATTCTAAGTTGTGCTAAATTAAGGGAGTATGACACCCCTCTTGAAATCCATGCTAGAAAAAGTCCTCAACATTCCTCTGTATTACTCACATGGAAAACAAGGAACCCTTCCGGTCAGATTTGGTGGCCTTGGTGTCCGCACAGCCTCCCTGATTGCTCTAACAGCCTAACATTCCTCCTCTGCATCGAACGACCTTGTAAAAGAAATCCTGCCAGAACCCATTGGTGATTAGGCAGGGATACACGATCTTGCTTTCACTGAATGTTCCAATCAGTGAGATGCTCTGGCAATCTCAACACCCAGATCAGATAAAAAAAAATACAAACAGTCTAGGTGTATATTACGGGCTCACCATAGCCCGTGCTACATGGACCCTTCGTCCTGAGTAGCTAAATCTTTAACAACTTTAACAACAGTCTAGGTGGGACAGCCCAGTGGAGGAGGATACAGTTGAGGCCTTGCTCCATGCTGCAGCGTGACAAGATAGGGAAGCTTTCTTTAGAGCTGTGGGTATTCCTCTTCCCCAAGCAGGGGGGACACTATTAGCAGTACCCATATCTGCAGCAGGTACACGTCTAGATCCAGAAACACTCCAGACTGCAGAGGCCATCTACCTTGCTGCCCAAATTCACATGTGCATTTGCAACAAGATGGCAGCTAACCAACTTGACTTGCTTGGTCTGCACTGTAGAAGATCCACGGGTTCGCAGGCAAGACACGATGAAGTTAGTGATTTCACCAAGAGGAGCCTTGCCTCAGATCAGTGTCCAGCAGAGGGAGACTCTCGTTTTCTAAGAGGCCAAAACCCTGGCAGTCGTGCGCTTCGCCCAGATGGTGTCCCAACATACCCCTGGAAGAGAGGCAAACATTTGGTGTTGGACTATGTAAAGAGAGTGAGTGAGACACGCTTGGACGCTGCTACACGTGTAATACCATTATTTTAAGTATTTAAGTATTATTATAAATGTTTTTTTGTATTTTTTATACAGTATTTATATATATACAAGAGTTCTTACATTCTTGTAAAGCCACCAGCATGAGTAGCGTTTCAGGAAGGTCCTTAATCCTATTTAGAAAATCTTATTCTCCTATTATCCTTAATCCTATTTATAGGACAAAGGATTATAAGTAAATGTATTTATAACAAAGTACTACCTAATAAACTCCATGTTATCTACCTTACCTCCTACATATCAACCTATGTCTATTTCCAAAAAATATTGATTATTGACAACTTGATTAACTGCTGATATCTGGCATGTATAAACTTTAAGAAAATGGTAGTCTTTTGTTTTAGTTAAAATTACCTCTGCTATTATGTTTAAATTTCCGATGTTCTATCCATCATGTAATTATTATCATTCTTTTTTTAGTTTTTTCTTTTTCAATTCAATTTATGCTGTGATCTCAATTAGTTTTAAGCTCTATTCTAAGTGTTTTTTCCCTACTTCTTGCCCGAAACTATTATTTTTATTTTTTATTAATAAGCTTAGGTATACAGAACAATGTGCTGCTACTCTGTTATATATGGAAGATTACAGAGTGTAGGTCAAAACTAGCTATAAGTTCGTTGACCAGACCACACACTAGAAGGTGTAGGGACGACGACGTTTCGGTCCGTCCTGGACCATTCTCAAGTCAAGTCGATAGCTATAAGTTCATTTAATAATCCCATCTCACAGGATGGTTAGTCATACAAGGAATCTGGAGAGAAAATATTAGCCTCAATACAAAAACAAACCTACTGACTAAAAATCCAGAGAGAACATGAAGTGTATGGCTGATCGATTAGCCTCCACTAGCAAAATCTGGGTACAGCACTAGGATATCTTCCAATATAGTGTATCAGAGCTCAAAGTACCTCATACCATTAGGTCTGAAGTCACTGATAACAGGGCAATTACAGATATAGTGTTGGAGAGTATGTTCCAGCTCTTGTTCACATAGTTCACAATTAGAATGTTCACTATTGGGGGGTTCATTACCTGCCATATCTCAACCCGTTCTCTTAAAAATAACGTCGCTTTTCGCTCGTATGCGCGGCGCTATGGCCAAAAGTGGACGTAATTTGAAATGAAATCGACTCACGAAAGTGACGTACTGTCCCGTTTTCTGTTCGAGTCGTCCGGCTTACTCGGATAGGTTAGAAGAGGAAACTTTCAATTAACGTTTTTCATAACATTTTGAAACTTTAGGAGAATTTCCTGCCCACCTAACCTTTCAGAGGACCCTTAACTAATTGTTGTTGAAAAAAATCTCAAATTTATTTTCATTTTCAAATTACGTCCACTTACGGCCATACGGATAAACGGCCAAAAGCGACGTTATTTTTAAGAGGACAGGTTTAGCGATCCCAGCCTAATTCTGGCCATTACAATGTCACACTGTCTAGTGGATGGTTTATGCTGCCCGTACATATCATTCTCGGTTCTAAACATGTCATAGCTCTTTATTCTCCTGCTTTCTGGCCTCTGAGTGTCAGTAACTGCTCTTCCGTCTGTGCGAATTAGTGGCTTTAGGCATAGTATGTACCAGCTCTATCTAGACATCCAACATTCTGTTTGTAACTCATCTTGTATGTATGTTCTGAATAAGCATTTTATTTTATTTTATTTTTCCTCCGGAATACGACCCGCCAAATCGTTTAACACCCATTCACTGCTGGGTGAACAGAGGCTACAGTTAAGGAGCGCCCGGCCACAATCCTCCCCGGCCAGGATACGTATTCAATAATAAGTATTAAAGTCAGTAACCAAACAATGGCTTTATTGGCTACAACCAAAGCCATCCACCACAACGCAAAACACCACACTAGGCTGCGGGCGCATCCGATCCCACGATCGTCGTCGCCCCTAAATCAACACAACACTACACTAGGCTGCTCAGTTACCATGCCAGCTAAGTCATGCAGGTATGGTGACTGAATTCAAGTTTATTTTGTTATTTATTAACTATTTACACATGAATCTGTCTTACGGGCTATTCATGCTCGTGCCACCTCTTGGGTGGCTTAATCTTTATCAATCATGAATCTGTCACGGGGGAGACATCTCCCGTCACGCAGGGTGCAGTCGCACCTCCACAGATCTCCTGTAATATCTATTGATACTGGTAATGGCTCAAAAGGGTCACCACTTACGGGCTATTCATGCCCGTGCCACCTTTTGCATAGGTTAATCTTCATCAACCAATGAATCTGTACACCAGTTGACTGACGGTTGAGAGGCGGGACCAAAGAGCCAAAGCTCAACCCCCGTAAGCAAAACTAGGTGAGTACATTTGTTTCTGTTTAGTCACGGTCTATCATGGGTCTATCGACGCGTGAATGGACCCAACGCCATGGGCGTGCGGGTTTTTTTTATTATTATTTTCTACCACAAACGTGGCCACACATTTACAATGCTAACGAACATATATACATTTTCTTCTGTCCTCCATGGACAGGGTTAGAGATGTGTTAAACATACAGTTCAGGGATTTATTGAACACTCAACCACAGAAGGTGACTGTAGTGCTTTTAAAATGCTAGGCTAAGCTACATACGTTAATACATAAATACACAGATTTACGTGTGCCCTACATAAAGTGCTCGATGTGTGTCTTTTACATAGTGTCATTAATGTGAATGGGCGTGCGGCGTGGAGAGTAGCCTAGTACTCGTCCCGGACGTGCAGGAAACACCGCAGTTTAAAATAACACGCAAAGCTTTGTGGATCATGTGTCCCCCACTTCCGCCATCAACACCACACAATGTGGTGTCGACAACAGCCACGTGTACTGCGTAGCTATCCAGAACTCACTGGATTTTACAGTCCATTATCAAACCATAGAACCGTCGGAGTTACGACGTATAAGTCAAAATCTGGACTAATAAAATTCTACATGTATGTAGGACTCTTAAATGATGGACCAGCCAAGTTATTTTTGGCATTAAGAAGATAGTTACGACTCTAAATCAATGTTTTACACCAGTATTCACACTAGAAACACTATGCAACATTCCAATGCCCATATCTTGCTTGATATGTTAGATTAAGGACCTGCCTAACGCTATGCGTGTTAGTGGCTTGGCATGAATGTCAAAATTAATTATATATAACCTCACCAGCCCATTGTACCTTTTTTGAATATATTATTATTATTGTTGTTTTGTCCCACTTACAGTCACGCGTGTCCTCAGTGTCCTGTTTACCACAAGTGTTGCTTTTCCAATGTGACTTTCACTCACATGTCCTTTGATAAAATCCTTGGTGAATCACACCTTTGACATGACAAATGTTACGTCTCTGTCCTCTGGTACTGGCAGTCTGATTCTTATCTAAGGGTGGCTGTGGCTGTTCTCTGCCACAGATGGTGCTGTATAGTCTTTAGGGCTTGGTGCCTAGTTACTTGTCAACTGAGAAGAGGGGGATGGCACAGTGCCTCACCAGACCTTAAGAGACAGGGAGGTTCTTGGGGAAGGGGAGGAGGGGATTGGTTGATACCTGGTTGATGGGGTTCTGGGAGTTCTTCTACTGCCCCAAGCCCGGCCCGAGGCCAGGCTTGACTTGTGAGAGTTTGGTCCACCAGGCTGTTGCTTGGAGCGGCCCGCAGGCCCACATATACCTGGTTGATGGGGTTCTGGGAGTTCTTCTACTGCCCCAAGCCCGCCCCGAGGCCAGGCTTGACTTGTGAGAGTTTGGTCCACCAGGCTGTTGCTTGGAGCGGCCCGCAGGCCCACATATACCTGGTTGATGGGGTTCTGGGAGTTCTTCTACTCCCCAAGCCCGGCCCGAGGCCAGGCTTGACTTGTGAGAGTTTGGTCCACCAGGCTGTTGCTTGGAGCGGCCCGCAGGCCCACATATACCTGGTTGATGGGGTTCTGGGAGTTCTTCTACTGCCCAAGCCCGGCCCGAGGCCAGGCTTGACTTGTGAGAGTTTGGTCCACCAGGCTGTTGCTTGGAGCGGCCCGCAGGCCCACATATACCTGGTTGATGGGGTTCTGGGAGTTCTTCTACTGCCCAAGCCCGGCCCGAGGCCAGGCTTGACTTGTGAGAGTTTGGTCCACCAGGCTGTTGCTTGGAGCGCCCCGCAGGCCCACATACCCACCACAGCCCGGTTGGTCCGGAACTCCTTGGAGAAAATAATCTAGTTTCCTCTTGAAGATGTCCACGGTTGTTCCGGCAATATTTCTTATGGTCGCTGGGAGGACGTTGAACAACCGCGGACCTCTGATGTTTATACAGTGAATGAGGGTGAATGCTTGTATAGAGCGCGTCATAGGAGCGAACATGTCTAGGGTTGATAGCTGCAGTGAAACATTCAAACGGGGAAAAGATTACAAAGATTAACCGAGATAAAACACTCATCAGCTGTTATCATTGCCTCAGATAATATTTACATCTTGATAATAACCCGGAGGTCCGGATGGTTCATCTTATGTGATACAGGAAGCTTCTGAGGCTTACCCAGGCCTACGGGAGACATCTCCCGTCACGCAGGGTGCAGTCGCACCTCCACAGATCTCCAGTATCATCTACTGATACTTGTAATGGCTCAAAAGGGCCACCACTTACGGGCTATTCATGCCCGTGCCTCCTTTTGGGTGGCTTAATCTTCATCAATCATCAATACCCAGGTCCACCTTGGTCAACTATTGTTGACCTTCCCCAGGGAACATCCCACAACAGTATCCTAACGCCAGAATATACCTATTTACTGTTTGGTAAATAGAGGTTTAGCAGACCCCGTGGTGTAGTGGTTAAGACACTCGCTTGGCGTTTCGCGAGCTCGTTGTCCTGGGTTCGTATCCTGGCCGGGGAGGATTTACTGAACGTCAATCCTTAACTTTAGCCTCTGTTTACTCAACAGTAAATGGGTACCTGGTTGTTTAACGATTTGGCGTGGTTACATTCCGGTAAACATAGCATTAAGGACTTAGCCCTAAACGCTACCTTGTGCTAGTGGGTGTACAAGAATGTAGGAACGCCCAATCGCTCTGCCTCGCCAGAGAATCGAACCTATTAACCTCAGTTGTTAGCAGAGGATGTAGACTACTGTGCTACAGGATCTCTCTCAGCTCACTAAGTGATCCACAATACAATGACCGTACCTTCTATTATAAGGGGACATTAAATACATGGTAAACTGTAAAAAAAATATAAGTAGAAAGAGTTATTTGGGAGAATCTGTATCTATAAATGAAAATGTATGTCTGTCTGAGGCTGGAGGCCAGATTCTTGGAGATTGCTTCATCCAATTTTGCCCAGTAATTGCTGTTGGGTACGTGCCTAATGTGGGTGGATCGGGATTGACATCATTGAAAAGAGTGCCACGTGACACTGTGCCAAACTTACCCCCACGACAAATCTCGCAAGCTGTAAGTACGATAATTAGGCTGTTAATTTCACCCCGGTGTAACAATAACCATTCAAATTATTTATTCTCTCTCGTTCCTCTGCTAGCCTACAAACAGGCTTATTATATGATAAATAACCAAGGTCTTTAGTCCAACAATAGGCTTTATACAAATGCTGTTTTCACACGCAAAAGAGGGCTCTCCACATTTGACTATAGTTTCTCAACTGACCACTAGATAGATGCCTATAGTACATAGGTCTAATTAGTACACAAAAACACACCTCTATCCTAAAACAGAACCTAGCAGAACCCAACCTATTTTTACTACAGCATACACGACAAAACCGGACCTAACAGACCCCAACCTAACCTTACCTAGTCTTACAAAAGCTAACAGAATGAAACAGGGCCTAACAGAACCCAACCTAACCTTACCTAGTCTTACAAAAGCTAACAGAATGAAACAGGGCCTAACAGAACCCAACCTAACCTTACCTAGTGTTACAAAAAGCTAACAGAATGAAACAGGGCCTAACAGAACCCAACCTAACCTTACCTAGTCTTACAAAAAGCTAACAGAATGAAACAGGGCCTAACAGAACCCAACCTAACCTTACCTAGTCTTACAAAAAGCTAACAGAATGAAACAGGGCCTAACAGAACCCAACCTAACCTTACCTAGTCTTACAAAAAGCTAACAGAATGAAACAGGGCCTAACAGAACCCAACCTAACCTTACCTAGTCTTACAAAAAGCTAACAGAATGAAACAGGGCCTAACAGAACCCAACCTAACCTTACCTAGTCTTACAAAAAGCTAACAGAATGAAACAGGGCCTAACAGAACCCAACCTAACCTTACCTAGTCTTACAAAAGCTAACAGAATGAAACAGGGCCTAACAGAACCCAACCTAACCTTACCTAGTCTTACAAAAGCTAACAGAATGAAACAGGGCCTAACAGAACCCAACCTAACCTTACCTAGTCTTACAAAAAGCTAACAGAATGAAACAGGGCCTAACAGAACCCAACCTAACCTTACCTAGTGTTACAAAAAGCTAACAGAATGAAACAGGGCCTAACAGAACCCAACCTATCCTCACTTAGCCTCAATAAAGCTAACAGCACCAATCAGAACCTTGGAGAACCAAACCTGTCCTTAGAGAAACTAACAAAACAAAAATATATCTTATAAGGACCCAACCAAACCTAATCTAACTTAATATAATCTAGGCAAATTTTCAACAAGTTCCCACAAAAGAGGGAAATATAATCAATATATATTATATTAAAATATTTCTCTTATTTCCAAATAATTCAAATATTTGTCTTCGTAAGCACCTTCCTCATTTATAGCAAACTTTTTGTAACAAACTTTTTATGTAAAATACTTTTTTGTAAGAAACTTTTTATGTAAAATACTTTTTGTAAACAAAGTTTTCATGTAACTATGTTTTCTGTAACATCTTCTATTTCAAAGCTTGTAATTTTACAGGACAAAATTTAGAGTCGAAACTTATTTTCTGCACGATAAAATATTAGTTTTTCAAACTGTATTGTTCAAGTATGTTTATTGAGACAAGAAAATACATCTCAAGGGGATAGAGTAGCTTAGGCTAGTTCTATCCTCTTCCCGCATAACTGCATTGAATGTTCTCTGTACATATTACTGCTCTATCCAACTCATCCATCCGAATCAATCCTACATACCATGCAGTCACTTTGACATTTTATGAGTAAAGATTAGCTTAGGTAGGCAACTTAACGTACATAGTTCTCTAATATATTATTACTTTGCTGACCTCATTTGAGTGTGTGGGTTTTCTCAACCAAATATGAATTAAACAATATATTTTAAACTTTCAAAGGAGTTTTGAACAATTCACTGAAATTTGCACAAGTGGAAGCGACATTAAAATAGGTTAACTAAACCCTAGGAATAATTTAGCGTACTTTTGACTTTAAGGAAAAGAATGGAGAGATTCAACTGAATAGATCTCTAGTGGGCCCCTCACTTGGATTACTGTATCCAAACATGGAGACTCCATCTTCAGAAGGTCTTAGCTGCTCTTGAGAAAGTTCAACACCGTTTAGTTTAGTAGTTTAGGTCATTTATTATGCACCCCATACCCATCTTGTGGGCGGTAGTGGAAAGGGTTACAGAGGCACATAATGGGCTCAGGGACTGAACCCCACAATTCATTTAGCTAAGCAAGTTATAATCTTGATTAGCTCCAACTTCTTTAAAAGGTCAAATGTAACGCAGAAGGAGCAAAGGTTTAAAGTTCAACAAGCCACAGTGTTGGACAGAAAACAGCAGATGGGTTTTCACCCACGGAACCGCCTACCTGCCGAAGCCATAAATGCTAAAACACTACTGAATTTTTAAATCAAACTGAATCAAATCATCAGGATAAATGGTGCAACCTTTGAATAGCCGCCGGCTTCCTGTCCAGTGTCGAGGCCACTAGTGAGATAATGGCTCGTGGGTAAATTCTGCTAAATATGAACTATGTTAGGCCAGAGATGCCGCCTTTTAGGCCTAGAATTGCTTGGACACCTTAAGTAAGGTTCCAACTATGCTCCGAAGGGTAAATATATTATTGACAGCTGTACAAATCTTAACACTGGAAGTGAACTATCAGGAGAAAGCGACAAGCCATTATGACTATATGTCGCACTGGAAGAGGAAATGAGTCACGTGGCTGGTGTGGTTGGCCTGCGCGTCATCTATTATGCTGTAAGAACCTTTTTCTGCGTCTGTGTACTGTTTGACCAGTATGAGTGATGATGCTCGGTGCGGGGCCTGTGAGTGAAGTTGCTCGGTACGGGGCCCGTTAGTAGTGGAGATGCTCGGTACGGGGCCCGCGAGGAGTGAAGATGCTCGGTACGGGGCCCGCGAGTAGTGAAGATGCTCGGTACGGGGCCCCGCGAGTAGTGAAGATGCTTGGTACGGGGCCCGCGAGTAGTGAAGATGCTCGGTACGGGGCCCGTGAGGAGTGAAGATGCTCGGTACGGGGCCCGCGAGGAGTGAAGATGCTCGGTACGGGGCCCGTGAGGAGTGAAGATGCTCGGTACGGGGCCCGTGAGTAGTGAAGATGCTCGGTGAGGGGCCCCGTGAGTAGTGAAGATGCTCGATGAGGGGCCCCGCGAGTAGTGAAGATGCTCGGTACGGGGCCCGCGAGTAGTGAAGATGCTCGGTACGGGGCCCGCGAGTGGCGATATCCGGTTAACATGACCAGGTGAGGACACACCATTGACCAGTGTCACCCCAGCCCTCAGCGAGGGTGTACGCACGCATCATGAGAGTCGTAATCCTTCTCGCCTGCGTGGCTCTTATTGCTGCCGAAATGGCAAGGTAAGAGGAAAAAATTTATAATTATATATCTATTCCAGGCTTGGCTCCTTGTTGCGATAATTACTTAATAATGTAACTATTCTAATGAGTTGTTATATATGTTAATATCGATAAAAATGGGGTTAATTAACGAGAATAGTTCGTCATGGAAGCGTTATAATTTCTGACAGTAAGTTTAGCAAGCTCCACCCGACAATGGGACACGAATCATTCGTTTATTTATATAGAACAGGACCAGTGATGTTGCGTGAGTCATTACTGATGTTTTGTTGTCTATGTAGCCATAATGGTCCTAGTGTGAATGATGAATTACCATGAATTCATGAATTACAAATGACCCGTAGCGTAGTAGTCGACGTTGTTTGCTCGCAACCACGTGATCTTCGCTTCCATTCACAGGCGGGAAGGGTAGGGGGGGGGGGGGAGGTCAGTAAGGGGCGTCTGGCACTGTAAGACATAGAGGGGGCGTCTGGCACTGTAAGACATAGAGGGGGCGTCTGGCACTGTGAGTAAGACATAGAGGGGGCGTCTGGCACTGTGAGTAAGACATAGAGGGGGCGTCTGGCACTGTGAGTAAGACATAGAGGGGGCGTCTTGCACTCTGGGTAAGACATAGAGGGGGCGTCTGGCACTCTGGGTAAGACATAGAGGGGGCGTCTGGCACTCTGGGTAAGACATAGAGGGGGCGTCTGGCACTCTGGGTAAGACATAGAGGGGGCGTCTGGGACTCTGAGTAAGACATAGATGTCGGCTAAATCTGCAGGTCGTGGAAGCCTTGTGGAGGTTCTCAACCTGTCTGCAGGGTCATGTCTCTGATCCACCAGAACAATTTCTAGTTGAGTTCTGAGACGCCACACAACACCTTCGCGTGAGAGCCACCTAAAGTGTGCCTCAGAAAGGCGGCCAGAATATTCCGTCAACCCCCATCTTTACATGAATCACGTAGCAGCCGAGTGCTTACTGCCTGACCTTTGACACCTTTGACACTCGATTGCATCATTCATGACAGCTTCACAAGCAATGCTTGGATCATACACTGGTATGTAGCTTAGCCTAACATTTTAAAAGCACTACGATCACCTTCTGTGATTGTTCAATAAATCCCTGAACTGTATGTCTGACAGATCTCTCACCCTGTCCATGGAGGACAGAAGAAAATGTATATATGCTGGTTAGCATTGTAAATGTGTGGCCACGTCTGTGGTAGAAAACAAAAAACTGGATAACTTCTGTTTTCTTCGCTGTAAATTAACACTTTGGTGTTTTGAAGTATACATCAACCTTCCTGTAGCATCAGTCTCCGTGGTGTAGTGGTAAGACACTCGCCTGGCGTTCCGCGAGCGCTATGTCTTGGGTTCGTATCCTGGCCGGGGAGGATTTACTGGGCGCAAATCCTTAACTGTAGCCTCTGTTTAACGCAACAGTAAAATGTGTACTTGGTTGTAACAACGATTCTTCGCGGCAGGGGATCGTATTCCAGGGACCTGCCCGAAACGCTACGCGTACTAGTGGCTCTACAAGAATGTAACAACTCTTGTATATATCTCAAAAGACATCAATGTCAGAACTTCCCAACTCAAGAGAACTAATTCCTTCCTCAGTTACATCAGAGCCGCCTGTATGCATTACTAACATTAGTAGTCTCAAGTTAAATAGCAAAATGAATAGCAAAATGTTTGCGCTCTTTGAAGAAATCACATATTCCCTCACATTTTCTACTAAGATGGAAGTTATTTTTCACAACTCTTTGAAAACAGTGGCACAAAATGCAGTCCCATGGCATCTTTCTGGGGCCAGATTCACGAAGCAGTTACGCAAGCACTTACGAACCTGTACATCTTTTCTCAATCTTTGGCGGCTGTGTTTATATTTATTAAACAGTTAATGAGCTCCGAAGCACCAGGAGGCTGTTTATAACAATAACAACAGTTGATTGGCAAGTTTTCATGCTTGTAAACTCTTTAATAAATGTAACCAAAGCCGTCAAAGATTGAGGACAGATGTGTACACGTTCGTAAGTACTCTCGTAACTGCTTCGTGAATCTGGCCCCTGGGTCACACATGCTTTGTTATTTTCACAGCTGCATGGTTGACCGCTTCTTCAGCAATAGTATCTGACATATTCTGACAATCAACCAGCATACTTCGAAGCCAGTTCCTCAAGCTGGACGTTGATCAAATGTGCCTGTTATGACCCTGGGTTCTCCAGTGGAAACCAGAGGTCAAAATTGAGCTATTAAACTTCCTAAGTAGTACAGTTGGCGCATTTCGAATGGAAATTGTTTGTATCTTCCCTGCCAGACGTAAGACTATTATTGTTTCTCAAAGAGCATTTAAAGACTGAGCTGGGGGTTGATTATTAAATAATAACATAGGCACCAACTTTGCTTACTAATACTTTCTAATCATTCATAAAGTAACAATACGTTGCATAGGGGAAGATCTTTAATGTGCTTAGCTGCACGATCAATTAGGCTCCTTCCGGCACCACGACATGAGGGAGGCCAGGTGGTCGCGAGGAGCTCGGTCTTCTCTCTGGCTGGTGTGTGTGGATAAGACCTACTCTGTGGCTGCTCCCCTACTCTCATAAGAACATAAGAACATAAGAACAAAGGTAACTGCAGAAGGCCTATTGGCCCATACGAGGCAGCTCCTATTCTATAACCACCCAATCCCACTCATATACTTGTCCAACCCGTGCTTGAAACAATCGAGGGACCCCACCTCCACAATGTTACGCGGCAATTGGTTCCACAAATCAACAACCCTGTTACTGAACCAGTATTTACCCAAGTCTTTCCTAAGTCTCTCCTTCCTTCTCCTCTTACTTATTTCCCTTACCTGAAGTTCCTGTATCCTTAAGCTAAGTACAGGGCATTAGTGAGTGTGCCTACTCTGGTAGTAACGATTGGTGAGACCTGGGGATAGTATTTTGCCAGTGTTTGGGTACCCCTAAGTGTTGTGGTTTGTATTAGGGTCCCACGTGGTTTCACTACCCTAAGCTGCATCCAGCTTCAGTGCTTATCCAGTAGTACTTTACCCTAGCTTGTTATTAGTGTAAACCTTGTATCCTGCCTACGTGGACCAAGGCTTTTAACGTAAGATAGTGTGGTAAAGTTATTATTATTATTGTTATTGGTGTGAGTGTATATGGGGGGTTGTTAACGGGTTAATAAATAAGTACATGAATTACAGAGTATCTCTTCTTCCAAGGTGGGAGCGCAGTGATCAACCCTTAGACTAACATATTTGGTCTTGTAGCAAGTTATTACTACGGTGGATAGTTTATTTTGGGGGCCGGGCCTTTTAGCTCTCCCATATTTGATACTCTTGTCTTCTAACTACCTTTACCCCTTAATATTACCAGAACCCCATAGAAGCCCCACTCATATCGTTTGTAACAAGTGGTTGGCCAGTCCGGGAGGAACATTATAAGTGTAAAAAATTAGATTCTTGAGTGCCAAAATTAAAATTTTTTATTTCCGCAGAACGGTTGTGTGCTAGCCTAGGGTCCAGCTCATCTAGCAAAGGACATTCTTGCACTGACTGGACACCCAGCTGGATCCCTTCACGATTAAGGTTAGTGTGGCCTTGTGTTAGGGGCCGTGCAATTTTTTGTTTTTTTTCCAATTTTTATTTTTTAATTTTTTCTTTGGCTGGGAGCTAAAATTATTAGTGATGTCTTCTGAAATGCAGAAACTGGCAAGGGAGCCTTCAGTGGTAGAGATAAAGAAACTTAAAAAGTCTAATTTAGTATTGTTAGGCCAGGAATTTGGCCTAGAATTAAATGTCGCAGATAAAAAGTGGACTTTGGTAAATGAAATATTAGAACATTGTATTGATGAACAACTATTGGCAAGTGATACACCTTTATGCCAGCCTAGCCAAGCAGAAAGTGCAACTCATAGGGAAAGTGAATTAGCTTTAGAGTTAGCAAAAATAAAATTAGAGGAGCAAAAACTCAAAACCGAGGAGGCTAGAATTAGAGCGAATGCCACTGGAACTCCACCTGCCGGGGATTCAAACCCCAGGCATTATGAGAAAAAGCATAATTTGCCTGAATTTTCCGAGTCTGACCCTGAAAGGTTTTTCAACCATTTTCAGAGAGTGGCCACGTCCATGAACTGGCCAAAGGAAGAGTGGGTGAAAATCCTACAGGGAAGACTTAGGGGTAAAGCACAAGATATTTTTATAAACATGCCTGACGACGAGTGTTTCGAATATGATAAAGTCAGGGAAGGTATTTTGCGGGCATATGAAATTACTCCTGAAGCTCACCGCCAAGTTTATCGTAACCTTAGGCCTACTCACAACCAACCGCTCACTGAATTTGTGAATGATCAAATTCGATTGTTTGATAGATGGATTCGCTCGGCGAAAGCCGAAACATACGAGGCTCTCAGGAACTTAATTTTAATGGAGCATTTTATAGATGTTATGCCAGAGAACGTATCACAATACATTAAAGGAAGGATAGAGTTAAATTCTAAAATAGGGGATTTGGCCAAGTTGGCAGAAAACTACCAATTGGCGGGCAAAAGGCCCAATAAAAATAATTATACCCCACAGAGTAGCAAACCTTATACCCACAGCCAGTCCAGACCAGCTCATTCTAACCCTTTACCTAATGCACCTTCTGTTTCAGACATAACTAACCCTGTTAAAGTGTCTAGCCCAACGGCACCTAAAGGTGAACCGAAGGGTAATTCTGTTAGTAATGTCTCTTCTCCCCGACGTTTTTGTGGTCACTGTAATCGTTCAAACCACAATATTAGCCGTTGTTGGCAACTGTACCCAGAAAAAAGACCCAATGCTCTAGTTGTGACACAGGGCTTGAGGCCTTCGGAAGGGTTAGGGAGTAAGACCTCCAACCCACAGTGGTTGGACTTGCTTACCCCATTCTTATCGAAAGGGAGACTACTTTTGTCTGAGGGTTCTTCCTGGAAGGACGTGGTGATCTTCCGAGACACCGGTGCCATCCAGACTTTAATTTTAGAGAGTGCATTGCAAGGTGCCAACACTCTCGACACTGGAGAGGTGGTACTGGTCGAGGGTGTCACTAGTGATACTCGGGCAGTACCCCTCCATAAGGTTACCCTGGAATCTGATTTCCACAAGGGTGTTTGTACAGTCGGAGTCACTTCATACCTACCTTTCCCTAATGTTGATGTAATAGTTGGTAATGATTTAGCAGGGGATAAGGTAGGGGACTCCAGACTGCCTATTATGTTGCCTACCCCTAAGGTTTGCCTGGATCCACCCGCCGCAGAGGATAATGTTGTGTACCCTGCGTGCGCGGTGACCAGGTCTATGGGACTTAAATGTAAGGGCAGCCCTGTGCTTGCCAAGGTGGTAAATCCCGAGGTCACGAGGAGCTTTCCGAGTGGTGAAAACCAAGTGGACCTCGCGGACACATTCATGGCCCGACTCGATGACGTGGCCGAGGACATTGTGGAGAGCCTGCCACCGCCACCTACAGAGAGTAGTGGGGAGGTGGAGGAGAACACTGTTGAGCCTCGGCCAATGGCATCTGACCAAGGCCTAGATGCCTCCTTGAGTGAGTTACAGAAAGCTGACCCCACTCTTGCAGATTGTCATGAAACAGCCGTCTCTATGGAGGAAATTGTAGACGCAGCAACTGGGTACTACTACAATGATCGGATTTTGATGAGAAAATGGAGACCACAGGGTGCTCCCTTGTCAAATGAGTGGGAGGTAGTCCACCAGGTTATGTTGCCGACCTGCTATAGAGAAAGAGTTTTGGCAGCTGCTCATGATGATCCTATGGGGGGACATCAAGGTATTAATATTACGTATCACAAAATTTTAAAGTATTTTTTCTGGCCCAAGCTGAAAAGCGATGTGGCAAAATTTTGTAATGCGTGTATTGTTTGTCAACTGGTTGGGAAACCAAACCAGACTCCACCTAAAGCTCCTCTAAGGCCTATTGTCGTGCCAGAGGAACCATTTTCTCATGTGGTAATGGACTGTGTTGGACCATTACCTAGAACTAAGTCTGGTAATATTTACCTAATCACGATGATGTGTATCACTACTCGTTACCCAGAGGCTTTTGCTGTAAGGAACATCCGAGCAAAAACTGTTGTTGCTCGTATGTTGCAATTTTTTTCCACTTTTGGACTGCCTCGGGTCGTGCAAACTGACAATGGTACTAATTTTAAGTCTGATGTTTTCGAGCAATTTTGTAAGGAACATGGAATAACTCATAAGGTTTCCAGCCCATACCATCCACAGAGTCAGGGGGTAATTGAACGTTTCCATCTAACTCTGAAGCAGATGTTGAAGACATCGTGCGAGAGTTCCCACACCTTCTGGGATGAGAATTTACCGTATGTTTTGTTTGCGGCTAGAGAGGGATTACAAAGTTCACTGGGCTGTTCTCCTTTTGAGTTAGTCTTTGGCCATAAAGTTCGTGGACCCTTGCAAATGTTACAGGAGAATCTGTTAGGGAACGTAACGTTATCCGAAGGTTCGGCTTTCTTTGCGCAACACCACCAGAGACTCAAGGACTGCAAGGCGGCTGCATTTAAGTATCTTGGCAAGGCCCAAGAAAAGATGAAAGAACGTAACGATGCTAAATCTAAGTTACGGGTATTTCAGCCTGGCGACCCTGTCCTGGTATTAAAGCCTCGACTAGGGAACACTATGTCCCACAAGTACGAAGGCCCCTACATTGTGACAGAAAAGACGGGGGACCTCACGTACAAAGTGAGGCACTCTGACAAACGTAACCAGGTAATGCTCATACATGTAAATCGACTGAAGAAGTTCCAGGGCCCCAGGCCCATTGCACTAACCAATGTTTCCATTTCCAGTGAGAGAGGGGATGATTGTTCTGGGGACCCAACTAATCTCATTTTCAATAATTCTAGTTCTGTGAATGCTGTGGAGGAACTGTCCCATTTGCAGATGGCCCAACGTGAAGAGGTGCAGTCGTTGGTTGATGAATTCTCCAGTCTGTTCGGGGAGGTCCCGACCCAGACTGATGCCATTTGCCATGATGTCGAGTTGACGGACTACACTCCCATTCGCCTTCAACCCTATCGGATGAGTCCAGAAAAGAAGGCCATCGTACGGAAGGAGGTCGACTTCTTGCTCCAGCACGGCCTCATCCGGCCGAGCCAGGGCTCTTGGTGCTCGCCCTGCCTTTTGGTCCCCAAACCAGACGGCTCCTGGCGATTATGCACCGACTATCGGCAGCTCAACAAGGTGACCATTGTGGATGCCTATCCGCTGCCCCTCCTCGAGGACTGCATCGACGAGTTGGGAAATGCCAAGTACGTTTCGAAATTCGACCTCTCGAGGGGGTATTATCAAATCCCACTCACTGAACGTGCTAAACAGCTCACTGCGTTCGTGACACCCGAGGGTGTTTTTGAGTATCAAGTGTTACCGTTCGGCGTGCGTAATGCCCCTGCCACGTTCCAGAGACTCATGAACTCTCTACTCGCTAAGGTGCCAAATCGTCGGGCGTATTTAGATGATATCGTGCTGTTTGACAGTAATTGGGCTGACCACATAGCTAGGTTACGCCAGTTGTTTGCCATCTTGAAAAGGGCAAATCTTACCTTAAATGCTAAAAAGTGTCATTTTGGCCAAGGCACAGTGACGTACCTCGGTTATGAAGTGGGCCAAGGAAAAGTGTTACCTCGGCAAGATAAAATCAATGCCATTCTGGAGTATCCAGTACTAAAGTCTAAAAAGGACGTTCAAAGATTTATCGGTATGTGTGCGTACTATCGACGTTTTTGTCAGAACTTTTCCAGTGTTGCCACTCCTCTCACAGACTTGTTGCGGAAAGCCGTTAAATTTAAGTGGTCATCAGACTGTGCAGAGGCATTTAAAAATTTGAAATTGATCTTAGCTTCCGCCCCAGTGCTTGCTAGTCCAAGGTTCGACCGTTTAAAATTCATGTTGACGCGTCTGACTCGGGTGCTGGTGCAGTGTTGTTGCAAACTGGGGATGATCAGGTGGAACACCCAGTATATTATTACTCTGTGAAATTCGACAAGGCGCAACGCAATTATTCAGTGGTAGAAAAAGAGGCGTTGGCGCTAGTGTTAACATGTAAAAAGTTCGAAGTTTACCTCACAGGTAATATAGTGGAAGTGTACACGGACCATAACCCACTAGTCTTCCTGACTCAGATGAAGGGTAAGAATAAACGCATCCTCAGGTGGGCGTTGTACCTACAGGACTTCAATCTTTCCATTACCCACCTACCGGGCAGACTCAACGTGATAGCCGACGCTCTGTCCCGGTTGCCTGAATAACATTCATCTGAGCCACAGAAAGCCATTTACCAACTGTCATGCTTTAGTTATTTTTTTTTTAGGTTCTCCTGTGACATTAAATATTCCGTGTCCAATTTATTTACTTCCCTGTTCCTTTATTTTTTTTGTGTATGTTTTTTTTTTTTTTCTTTCAGAGAACTCCTTTGTTTTTTGTTTTGTTTTTTTGCAGAGAAATTGCTTTTGATTGATTTTTTGTTTGTCATATGTTTTTCTTTTTGTTCTCTGTATACTCTTACAAAAAAATATGACTACTATTCTAGTAGTCACATTTTTTTTTCTCTGAAGGGGGGAGGAGTGTTATGACCCTGGGTTCTCCAGTGGAAACCAGAGGTCAAAATTGAGCTATTAAACTTCCTAAGTAGTACAGTTGGCGCATTTCGAATGGAAATTGTTTGTATCTTCCCTGCCAGACGTAAGACTATTATTGTTTCTCAAAGAGCATTTAAAGACTGAGCTGGGGGTTGATTATTAAATAATAACATAGGCACCAACTTTGCTTACTAATACTTTCTAATCATTCATAAAGTAACAATACGTTGCATAGGGGAAGATCTTTAATGTGCTTAGCTGCACGATCAATTAGGCTCCTTCCGGCACCACGACATGAGGGAGGCCAGGTGGTCGCGAGGAGCTCGGTCTTCTCTCTGGCTGGTGTGTGTGGATAAGACCTACTCTGTGGCTGCTCCCCTACTCTCCTTCCTTCTCCTCTTACTTATTTCCCTTACCTGAAGTTCCTGTATCCTTAAGCTAAGTACAGGGCATTAGTGAGTGTGCCTACTCTGGTAGTAACGATTGGTGAGACCTGGGGATAGTATTTTGCCAGTGTTTGGGTACCCCTAAGTGTTGTGGTTTGTATTAGGGTCCCACGTGGTTTCACTACCCTAAGCTGCATCCAGCTTCAGTGCTTATCCAGTAGTACTTTACCCTAGCTTGTTATTAGTGTAAACCTTGTATCCTGCCTACGTGGACCAAGGCTTTTAACGTAAGATAGTGTGGTAAAGTTATTATTATTATTGTTATTGGTGTGAGTGTATATGGGGGGTTGTTAACGGGTTAATAAATAAGTACATGAATTACAGAGTATCTCTTCTTCCAAGGTGGGAGCGCAGTGATCAACCCTTAGACTAACATATTTGGTCTTGTAGCAAGTTATTACTACGGTGGATAGTTTATTTTGGGGGCCGGGCCTTTTAGCTCTCCCATATTTGATACTCTTGTCTTCTAACTACCTTTACCCCTTAATATTACCAGAACCCCATAGAAGCCCCACTCATATTAGTTGTAACAGTGCCTATCAAGTATATTTAAGAAACATATTGATATACTTTTAGTGGATATCGCTTGAAAACAATGCGGAAACATTAAATTCTCAACTCTTTAGCAACATGCGGTGCAATTTGATAAGACCTGTGAAGTGTCATACTGCAACCCGTCCTCCTAATAGAACCTCATAATTTTTTACGTACACTCCACCTAAGACCAAAAACTGTCGTACTAAAAAATCGTAGCGGCTCGCGAAATTGACATATTGTCCCGTTTTCTGTTTTGGGTTCTCTGGTAGGGTATGATCAGGGCACTTTAGAACGACAGTTTCTAGACGTTAGGGGCCTTAGGAGGACGGCCTGACTATAGACAATATAACTGACATTAGCTGCACTAAGCGTGGAGTGTTGCTATAATGAGAACTGAACTTAGGGGTTCAGAACCTCCTTGAGTCCTAACACTTATAGTTCCACTTTGGTTGTGATTTATGTATGAAATATTAGTGAAACTCTCGCATAAGATTTTTCCTGCAGGTTCAATAGTTTTGACTAGAAAAATGTGTTATTGACGTCATCTAAAATTTTCAACCCGTTCTCGCACTTGCTTTCAGTCAATATTGGCTTATTTAATAAGTGCATATGTGACATACTAATTGATTGTGAATATTTTAGTTTACCTTGAAAAGCTTCATAGAAAACACCGACCTCACCTAACCTTCTTAGTATGTTAAGATAAGCATCTTATTGCTTTATATTTACAATTATTACTTAACCTATCTTCATATTGACTATAAGCAAGTGCGAGAACGGGTTGCAACATGAAATAAAAAAAATTATTTGTATATTTTAGCGTTTATTACGTCCAAAATTAATTTTTTTTACCTCATTTGGAGTAATTTACCCCTGTTCCCCTAGCCCAGGGGTCTAGAAATAACATTCATGTTATTTGAATGTAAACTGTACATGAAAATGATACAGTTTACAGCGTGTGGAAATGTGAAAGTGATGTATCGCAATTTCAGGCTACAACTGCACAAGTTCAAAACTGCGCGCCGGACTCTGCACGAGGTCAACGCCGCCTTGGTCCACCTGCAGAGAAAATGGCAGCGCGCGGGCGCTGTCACTCAGCATCTGACGAACTACATGGATGTGAGTCTTGTGTACGGCCTAGACCACCTTCTCAACATTTAATGCTACTAAAAAAACAGAAAATATATTTAAAAAAATCAGTGAGGTTCCACAAGGTCTTCTCTGAGTACTCCTTATTTTCTTCTCCGAGGCTATGGGTCCCTATACTTGCACCAGAGGTGGTGCCCCTTTTTAAAAATGATATGTTTCTTAGGTGTCGGTGTGATTTCTGCCATTATTTTTATCCAGCTCATTTTCTCGCGAGCATTTGCAACGTCAAAAAAGTTGAACCAACTCACTTGTAGCACGTCTTCTTGTGCCTGGTGAGCACGACGGGATCACCATAGCCCGTGCTGCTTGCAACTTTGTGTTCCCAGTAGCTGAATCTAAAACAAACACTGAAAGTTGCTCAAAAACTTGAGCACTTGAGTGACTGGTGGATATCAACACCTGGGTGCTTTTCTTAATCAGTCTGATGTAAGGCATCTGTGTGTTCTGTTATGCCCCACATGCAAGGTCTTGCATTTTCAATATTAAAAATCATTTGCCAGTCTTCTGACCATTTGTGGAGTTCTCGGTATTATTTTCACTTCCCACTTTACCATAGATCTTAAGTGTCATGTGGAAATTGGATGATATGGTTTGCAACGTTCTCATTTGTTATTATGTATATGACAAAAAGGGTTGGCCCCCAAAATGGATCCTTGCGGTACACCGCTCGCCACATTTCTCCAGTCAGATTCATTTCCGTTTAGAAAGACCCTTTGCTTACTTTGTTTTAAGCATTGTTTTATCCATTCTCGTATTCCACCATTTATTCCATATGCTAATAATTTCCTTGCCATGTGGCAAGGTTTTTCCCTGCCATGTGGTACTTTATTAAAAGTACCTATCATGGGGTACTTTATTAAAAGCGTTAGAGAAGTCCATATATCATGTATCACCTACTGAAGTCCTTTGTCTACATAGCTGGTTGTCGTTTCCAATAAATTTGACGGAGATGCCTGACACTCAAGTATTTTTATTGAGACAATAAAATGCATCTCAAAGGGAAAGAGTAGCTTAGGCTTTTTCTACCTCCCCGACACTCTTCCCTCGCACGCCACACATCTTTATTGAACTTTTTTGTGGAGTCGGTTTCAGTCCTTTTATAGTATCCTTCTTTTCCCTACGTAATCCGTTCCCTCCATGAATATTGTACTGATTGCAATTCACATCAGTGTGTGGGTGCTGGACATCAAGGTCACCCACCAGCAGGATAAGTTCCCCAGTCACAAAAGGAGGCAGTGTGTCGTGATAAAGTTTACTGTGGTACACTTGTAAACTGTGTAATAGTGATGGGTTTACTTATTTATTTTATACAGGAAGGTACAACGTATTGTGAAAGTACATACGTTGATTAAGTGGTACGTTTTTACAAAGCCACTAAGACATGTAGGGTTACCCGGAATGATTGACAATCTTCCCCCGTGTGGATATCATGTGGATATCAATGACCTGAGTGGATATAGTTTCCTCGAGCAAATTACATGTTTTCAAAGGTTGAAGGTTCATTGCAATTCCATCGTGATGAGTTTGTGTGTCCGTTTTGGTCCTGCTTGGCGCCAGGATGATGCCCATCTTGCCTACAGCTTCCAGGGCTCTTGCATATCCTCTGCTGTCACGATGGAATAGTTTCACAGGAGAGGCTTTTTCACCCACAGGGTTAGAAACCTGTGGAACCGCCTATCCGCCGAAACCGTAAATGCCAAAACTCGCCAAATGGGGGGGGGGGGGACCTTCGACAAGCCGCCGGCTACCTGTCGTCGTCGAGGCCACTAGTGTTAGTGGCTCTCGGGTAAATTAAGGTAAATCCAGGTGTTGCATGTTTTCCTCCGTGTGGCGTGGCGTATACTGCAGACGATCCGTATCCTAGCCTCATGCGCGCCCACTAGCCTCATGTAGGCTCACTAGCCTCATGTAGGCTCACTAGCCTCATGTAGGCTCACTAGCCTCATGTAGGCTCACTAGCCTCATGTAGGCCCACTAGCCTCATGTAGGCTCACTAGCTTCATGTAGGCTCACTAGCCTCATGTAGGCTCACTAGCCTCATGTAGGCTCACTAGCCTCATGTAGGCTCACTAGCCTCATGTAGGCTCACTAGCCTCATGTAGGCTCACTAGCCTCATGTAGGCTCACTAGCCTCATGTAGGCTCACTAGCCTCATGTAGGCTCACTAGCCTCATGTAGGCTCACTAGCCTCATGTAGGCTCACTAGCCTCATGTAGGCTCACTAGCCACATGTAGGCTCACTAGCCTCATGTAGGCTCACTAGCCTCATGTAGGCTCACTAGCCTCATGTAGGCCCACTAGCCTCATGTAGGCCCACTAGCCTCATGTAGGCTCACTAGCCTCATGTAGGCTCACTAGCCTCACTAGCCTCATGTAGGCCCACTAGCCTCATGTAGGCTCACTTAGCAGCATTTTCTCAAGTCTTCTGTATCTTGTTAATAGTCTCCTTGAAGGAAATCATTTTGAGGCCTTAGAGTGACTTGAACCCGCGTTCTGGGGATCTCCAGACACCTGCCTTATGAACCCACTCAGCCACGATGGTACCACAAATCGACCAGCCCGGAGCACTGCTGAATTCGCTGGGATTTTCACTGATATATCACGCCACTGGAATTTTCGTTGATCTCCTTATATGTGTTTTATCTAAATTATATCTTTAAAGGATGGTCTTTACCTCTGTGTTGCCAAGTAATGTTAACGGCGCCATTATATTGTGTTTGTGTGTGTGTGTTGATGTGGATTAGTGTACCTTACCTTGAGGTGCTTCCGGGGCTTAGCGTCCCCGCGGCCCGGTCGTCAGGCCTCCTGGAAAGTTACACCTATGACTTCAGCGGCTACTGGTGTGATCTGAGCGGCTACTGGAGTGATCTGAGCGGTTACTGGTGTGACCTGAGCGGCAACTGGTGTGATCTGAGCGGCTACTGGTGTGATCTGAGCGGCTACTGGTGTGATCTGAGCGGCAACTGGTGTGATCTGAGCGGCTACTGTTGTGATCTGAGCGGCTACTGGTGTGATCTGAGCGGCTACTGGTGTGATCTGAGCGGCTACTGGTGTGGTCTGAGCGGCTACTGGTGTGGTCTGAGCGGCTACTGGTGTGGTCTGAGCGGCTACTGGTGTGATCTGAGCGGCTACTGGTGTGGTCTGAGCGGTTACTGGTGTGATCTGAGCGGCTACTGGTGTGATCTGAGCGGCTACTGGTGTGGTCTGAGCGGTTACTGGTGTGGTCTGAGCGGCTACTGGTGTGGTCTGAGCGGTTACTGGTGTGATCTGAGCGGCTACTGGTGTGATCTGAGCGGCTACTGATGTGATCTGAGCGGTTACTGGTGTGATCTGAGCGGCTACTGGTGTGATCTGAGCGGCTACTGATGTGATCTGAGCGGCTACTGGTGTGATCTGAGCGGCTACTGGTGTGATCTGAGCGGCTACTGGTGTGATCTGAGCGGCTACTGGTGTGATCTGAGCGGCTACTGGTGTGATCTGAGCGGCTACTGGTGTGGTCTGAGCGGCTACTGGTGTGGTCTGAGCGGCTACTGGTGTGATCTGAGCGGCTACTGGTGTGGTCTGAGCGGCTACTGGTGTGGTCTGAGCGGTTACTGGTGTGATCTGAGCGGCTACTGGTGTGATCTGAGCGGCTACTGATGTGATCTGAGCGGTTACTGGTGTGATCTGAGCGGCTACTGGTGTGATCTGAGCGGCTACTGATGTGATCTGAGCGGCTACTGGTGTGATCTGAGCGGCTACTGGTGTGATCTGAGCGGCTACTGGTGTGATCTGAGCGGCTACTGGTGAGATCTGAGCGGCTACTGGTGTGATCTGAACGGCTACTGGTGTGATCTGAGCGACTACTGGTGTGATCTGAGCGGCTACTGGTGTGACGGTGTGGTAACCACCAGGCGCTCCCTGTGTGGGATGCCCTGGACACGCCATGGGGCTCTTGTGGGTAGCTCTTGGGTGTTGGGTATCACTATCCTTGGTCTCTGATCCCATCTGAGGAGGGTTGGTACAACTATCCTTCCTCCCACGCCCCTCTGCTGGACCACCGGCCGGGGTAAGGCTGATGTTAACCAGACCACACACTAGAAGGTGAAGGGACGACGACGTTTCGGTCCGTCCTGGACCATTCTCAAGTCGATTGATGATGTCACTGACCTCTCTGTCTTGCGTGCTATCCTTCTATGCTTTGGCAGAGCGGGCCCATGCTATCTCGCTGCTTCCCTGTCACTCACATGGAAGCAGCCAAGTCTCGTAAATACAGAGATCGAGCACCACTACAATTTTTTATCCCCATTGCCTCAGAGACACTTGGTGCCTGGGGGCTAAGAGTGCTGCCAGTTTTTTAAAAAGGAGTTAATGGGTTCTATGCTAATTGAAATAACAAGAGGACCCCCAAAGCCGCCAGCGTCATCTTCCAGCGCCTTAGTGTGGCGATCCAGAGAGGACATGCTCACTGCATCCATGGTTCCTGCCCGCCATCTGAGGAGCTGGAGGAACTCGACAACTAACCCTCGTATGTAACCAATGGTGTAACCCATTGTGTGCAATGAAGTTTTAAATAGAATAGCAAAATATAAATATATTGGTGGTGGTGGTAGGTCACTATGGGAGTGTAGGCGACTGCACCCCCCCCCCTCAACAAGGCTCTCCTGGATGCTACATATCCTCTTCTTCGAGGCCGAGGGTCCCTGCAAACGCAAACAGGTGGGGTACCACTAATATATATATATATATATATATATATATATATATATATATATATATATATATATATATATATATATATATTATATGTATAAGCAATGTATATTATACTGTGTATTGTGTATATTTGCAGGCGCAGTATTATGGGACTATTACCATCGGAACTCCTCCTCAGTCCTTCAAGGTGATCTTCGACACTGGCTCGTCCAACCTGTGGGTCCCATCCAGACGCTGTTCACACACAAACATCGCCTGCTGTGAGTACCATCTATTGTGAACAAGGGCCGTGACGAGGATTCGAACCTGCGTCCGAGAGCATCCCAGACGCTGCCTTAGTCGTAAATTCTCGGCCTACTATGCAAGGCCCGGTTTGTAGGTTCGAAGCCTCGTCACGGCCCTTGTGGATTTGTTCATTTGTGCATCACGCAATTGTGATTTCTGTGTGTACCATCTATTATCCACCTGAATTTACCCGAGGGCCACTGTCTCTAGTAGCCTCGTCGAGGACAAGAAGGTACCAGTTGCGTTTCGTTTAATTAATTTTTTTAACAGCTGGTTTTTAGTTTTTAACAATATGAAGATAAAATCATTTTTCTATAAAGTTTTTTTAGTCACGAATAATCGTGCGTCTTTCCGCTTAACTATAGAAGGGAGTGATAACATAAATATGATAACATAAATATGATAACATAAATATGATAACATAAATATGATAACATAAATATGATAACATAAATATGATAACATAAATATGATAACATAAATATGATAACATAAATATGATAACATAAATATGATAACATAAATATGATAACATAAATATGATAACATAAATATGATAACATAAATATGATAACATAAATATGATAACATAAATATGATAACAAATATGATAACATAAATATGATAACATAAATATGATAACATAAATATGAAAATTACTTGCTTGATTACAGTAAATAAATTGCATTCAAGCTGGAGGCGAAGCAGCTTCGCTACGATGTATTAATAAGCTTATTGTATAATGCAGGCGATGAGTCACAATAACGTGGCTGACGTATGTTGACCAGACCACACACACTAGAAGGTGAAGGGACGACGACGTTTCGGTCCGTCCTGGACCATTCTCAAGTCCATTGTCTGAATGGTCCAGGACGGACCGAAACGTTGTCGTCCCTTCACCTTCTAGTGTATTGTATAATATTTTTAGTCTCCTTTTAAGCTGTCACTTGACAGGCGGTGTACGCGAGCGTTGAGGGATTACGATATTAAATTAATGTGAAATTTTCACGAATTTTTAGTTTTTATTCAGTTGCCTGAAATTTACCTGAGGTCATTATATCTCTAGTGGCCTCGATGAGGATCAGGAAGCCGATCAACAGCTGTTGTTGTTGTTGTTTTAGATTCAGCTACTTAGAACAAAAGTTCCAAAGTAGCACGGGCTATGGTGAGCCCGTAGTGGATTACCTGGCACAGGAGCGGGGCTGTAACTGGATCAGCACCTTGTCAAAGGTCTCCCCATTTATCCTGATTATTTTATCTAGCCGGATTTTGATTTTGCAATAATGTTTTTATATTTACGACTTCGGCGGGTAGGCGGTTCCATTAGTTTATAATTCTGTTTGGTGAAAAAACATCTCTTGTTGATATGGTAATGATAGTGCCCATTATTATGCCCTTCATGCAACGTCAGATTGGTCGATATTAAAATCATTTGCCAGTCTTCCTATTTTACCAGACATATTAGAGTCGTCTGCAAATTTGAAGTGGTTTGCAATATTCTTATCTTTGTCAGTGATGTATTTGTCAAATTTGACATGTGTTTGGTCCCGCCTCTCAACCGTCAATCAACAGGTGTACAGATTCCTGAGCCTATTGGGCTCTATCATATCTACACTTGAAACTGTGTATGGAGTCAGCCTCCACCACATCACTGCCTAATGCATTCCATTTGTCTACTACTCTGACACTGAAAAAATTCTTTCTAACGTCCCTGTGGCTCATTTGGGTACTCAGTTTCCACCTGTGTCCCCTTGTGCGTGTGCCCCTTGTGTTAAATAGCCTGTCTTTATCTACCCTATCAATTCCTCTGAGAATCTTGTATGTGGTGATCATGTCCCCCTCTAACCATACTATGCACATGCATAGTAGTTGTCTATCCAACTACTATATGAATACTGGAACACTTGATATATTGGACTTGTACCCAAGATTGACAATGTAATACATCTGTTATACAATGTATTGTACCTATACAATATGTAATACACCTGTTATACAATGCATGTACCTATAACCTGAGTTTGTACAAGCATCTTAATCACCTTCAGTGGTTAACAGTTTAATTTCACACTAGTTTCTATAGAAGCTATCTTACCCTGTCAAAGTAGGAGAGACATAGGGGTATGTGTATATATATATATATATATATATATATATATATATATATATATATATATATATATATATATATATATATATATATGTCGTACCTAGTAGCCAGAACGCACTTCTCGGCCAACTATGCAAGGCCCGATTTGCCTAATAAGCCAAGTTTTCCTGAATTAATATATTTTCTCAATTTTTTTTCTTATGAAATGATAAAGCTGCCCATTTCATTATGTATGAGGTCAATTTTTTTTTATTGGAGTTAAAATTAACGTAGATATATGACCGAACCTAACCAACCCTACCTAACCTAACCTAAGCTATCTTTATAGGTTAGGTTAGGTTAGGTAGCCGAAAAAGTTAAGTTAGGTTAGGTTAGGTAGGTTAGGTAGTCGAAAAACAATTAATTCGTGAAAACTTGGCTTATTAGGCAAATTGGGCCTTGCATAGTAGGCTGAAAAGTGCGTTCTGGCTACTAGGTACGACATATATATATATATATATATATATATATATATATATATATATATATATATATATATATATGTCGTACCTAGTAGCCAGAACGCACTTTTCAGCCTACTATGCAAGGCCCGATTTGCCTAATAAGCCAAGTTTTCCTGAATTAATATATTTTCTCTAATTTTTTTCTTATGAAATGATAAAGTTACCCATTTCATTATGTATGAGGTCAATTTTTTGTTATTGGAATTAAAATTAACGTAGATATATGACCGAACCTAACCAACCCTACCTAACCTAACCTAACCTCTCTCTATAGGTTAGGTTCGGTTAGGTAGCCGAAAAAGTTAGGTTAGGTTAGGTTAGGTAGGTTAGGTAGTCGAAAAACAATTATTTCATTAAAACTTGGCTTATTAGGCAAATCGGGCCTTGCATAGTAGGCTGAGAAGTGAGTTCTGGCTACTAGGTACGACATATATATATATATATATATATATATATATATATATATATATATATATATATATATATATATATATATATATATATATATATATATATATATATATATATATATATATATATATATATATATATATATATATACCGAGTATGTATATATACCGGTATATATATATACCGAGTATGTATATATACCGGTATATATATATACCGAGTATGTTGAAGCTGGTCAGAATTGTATTTCTCCTTTGTAAATACACGATATAAAAATACACCTCGAACATTGTAGGACAGACGTAAATCTGTGTATTTATGTCTGTAGGTTAGATTAGCATTTTAAGAGCACTACAATCACCTGTGGTTGATTGTTCAATAAATCACTGAATTATATGTTTAACCGCTCTCTAACCCTGTCTATGGAGGACAGAAGAAAATGTATATATGCTGATTAGCATTGTAAGTGTGTAGCCACGTCTATGGTAGAAGGATTAAAACCCCCTCCTAGTTACACTACAATACTCCTAGTTACACTACAATACCATACAGCTGTGTTCAAGTATGTTTATCGAGACAAGAAAGAAATACACCTCAAAGGGATACAGTAGCTTAGGCTATTTCTAAAATACAGCTGTGTTACATGTGGGAAATGTATGTCTCGTGGAGGGTTGTGACTCTATCAGTCTGGGGACGGATCAGGCTCCTGGTACCCCGCCTTTAGCTAAAATAGACAGTTCTGTGTTACATGTGGGAAATGTAACAGGGTTGTGGCTCTATCAGTCTGGGGACGGATCAGGCTCCTGGTACCCCGCCTTCTAGCCATTAATGCACTGCTGTATTTAATTTAGACTATTTTAATTATAACTGTTCTTAAAAACTGTACCGGCCGTAGATTTTTACATATGAACATGTTATCCAGTGTCTGACTCGCTTGTGATTTGAATTCTTGTTCTTTTAATCGATTATTCCTTAATTTTGGGATGAATATCTGTCCCTGATGTGTATACTTGTTGATATTCTGACACCTGTGATCTGCTTGGATATATGACTGACAACAAGAATCATTTCTGTTTACTGCAGTGATCCACAACAAGTACGATTCTGCCAAGTCTTCTACGTACAGGAGAAATGGAACGGCCTTTTCCATCCAATATGGCACCGGTTCCCTCTCTGGTTTCCTGTCTACTGACACTGTCAGGGTGAGTCTTGTATCTATTTTACCCCCATGTACTGTGCCTTACAAAGTCTGATGCCCAATGATATCAGAAGACGAGTCTTAGTAGCCTAAGACCACAGTTGACTCCAAAAATCTACCACCTATGGGTTATACTCATGCTCGTCCCATCTCTTGTAGTGGCTTTAATCTTCAACAAAAGTTCTCATGCTTTGTTCAATATATTTCGTTCGAAACGTGAAACTCAAAGCAACATTTTCTACGAAATAAGCTATGCTTAATAATTTAGGGGAGAAATAATAATTTGGGGAGTATTTTTGTTTTATTAACACATTTATATCTGCATTTGCACAGCTGCCCTAGGCTATATGAAGGGGAGTACAGTGTGTCAAAAAGCTAGCTACGTGATGCTAAAAATCCCCATCACACAGGATGGTTAGTCATACAGAGGCATGTGATCAGTAGTCTACACTGACAGACTCTGGGTGCAGTATGAGGAATGTTGTATTTCTAAATAGAACTAGTATATATTATGCTTAAAATCACTATTACAGTGTTTCGGGCAATTTAAAGTTTGGGGTAATTTTTGAGACAATCAAATTTGCGTGCCATCCAAATTTAGCTAAGTTATGTCAGTGAGGTAGTTTAACATATACAGCAATGGTCTGTTCGGTTCATCAGACTATTACAGTGACCACTAGAGGCCCTAACACAACCACGGAGTTGTAATTAAATTATCTTATTTAGGACCCAAACCCTTCATGTGGGTGAGTGACAGAAAGATCAGTATCGCATCATGGGTTCAGGTACTGAACTATTAATGATTTTGAAGCCAAGTAATTGGCATTTGCGGTGAGATGATATAATTTTATATCGACATATAATTTTAATTTTGCCTAATGATGCCTGACAGCTGGGTAGACAGCGCTTCAAATTCGTAGTCCTGAGGTTCCGGGTTCGATCCCCGGTGGAGGTGGAGACAAATGGGCAAAATGTTTCTTTCACCCCTGATGCCCCCCTGTTACCTAGCAGTAAATAGGTACCTGGGAGTTAGACAGCTGCTACGGGCTGCTTCCTGGGGGTGCAGGCCTGGTCGAGGACCGGGCCGCGGGGACGCTAAAGCCCCGAAATCATCTCAAGATAACCTCAAGATGGTGTGCCTTAACCCCCATGCAGCGAACATGTAAAGGTACAGTCATGGGCAATTAATGCACATTTTACAGTAAACAAACTTTGGATACTTTGCTAGGATTTCTGGAGGTACATAATTTTTAAAGAAATGCACATTTCTGTAATATTTGTGATAATTTTTAGATTTGAATTGTTCACATTTCATCACGCAGTTATGCAGGCTGTGTGAATAATTGAGCTGAGTTTATATTTGGTCAGGTCTACATGGGACGGTAGTGCAAACTTTCAGATATTTATAACAGTCTAAGTCAAGTGTAGTATCTAGGTGTCTGATTTTATTGGATGAGAGGGAGCCGGTCGGCCGAGCGGACAGCACACTGGACTTGTGATCCTGTGGTCCTGGGTTCGATCCCAGGCGCCGGCGAGAAACAATGGGCAGAGTTTCTTTCACCCTATGCCCCTGTTACCTAGCAGTAAAATAGGTACCTGGGTGTTAGTCAGCTGTCACGGGCTGCTTCCTGGGGGTGGAGGCCTGGTCGAGGACCGGGCCGCGGGGACACTAAAAAGCCCCGAAATCATCTCAAGATATCCTCAAGATGACCCATTACTACCGGGGTCTTTTCGTGTGATAACTTGATGATAACTGGAAAAGCTATAGTGTAGCTTTTACTTTGAGATCTACAAAACTTTGTTCTCAAATGGAGTTGGAGTCGACAGGGCTTCAGCCTCACACACGTAGTGTCCTAGGCTCGAGCCCCATACAGCCTAGTGGAATGGAATTTGTTGGAGTTCTTGAGTTATTATTTTTAGGCTGTTTATAGCGTTGATATTTATTTTATGGAGAAAATTTAACTTTTTATATTTTTGTATTAGAAATATTTGATGTAATTTGTTTATGGGACAAATTTTCTAGACTTAAGCTTTACATTTATTACCATCTAAACTATTTCTAAGTGACTTAATGGCCTAGTGCTTTCCTCCTGATAATTCCCTCGCTCGGTCCACCAGGTCGGTTCGCTGACGGTTCGTAACCAGACGTTCGCCGAGGCTGTCAACGAACCCGGCATGGTTTTCGTAGCGGCCAAGTTTGACGGTGTTTTTGGCATGGCGTTTGACAATATTGCTGTGAAAGGCGTCGTGCCTGTCTTCTACAACATGGTCAAGCAAAAGTTGCTTCAGGCTCCAGTTTTCAGCTTTTATCTCAACAGGTAAAAGGAGATTTGTTTAATGTTTTCGTTGAATGTATATCTTCACAAAATAGATTTTCCTGGCGAAAATCTATTTTTGTGCAAATTATATTGGTGCAATACATCAATGGATGTAAATTTGAAAGCCCCAGTTATGCAAATCAAACTATGTCATGTTTTATTTAGAAATATAATATATTGGGCAAATTCTGTTCTAAAATAATAATTTTTGAGACCACAGGGACCCAAACGCTCGTGAAGGAGGAGTTATGATGCTGGGGGGATCAGACCCGAAGTTCTATAAAGGAAACTTTACATATTTACCTGTGGATCGCAAGGGCTACTGGCAGTTTAGGATGGATGGGTAAGTACAATAACTACTGTAATCGGCCTCTTAAGTATATATTTTAAAGTTTCCCTTTTGTTCTTGTCCGCAAGATTCTAGGAGATGCCAGTTCATCTTCTTGAAGTTTTAAGCTGTAATGTATGATGATAACTAGAATGCTTTCATAATTGGGCAATATTCACGGTTTTTTTTTTACACCATAGTGGTAGCAGCCATTTTTCTGTATTGGGAATGGAATGGAACTATCAGGGGGGAAAAGCGCCAAGCCATTACGACTATATAGCACTTGGAAGGGGTCAGGATAAGGATTTGGGATGGGACGGAGGGAAAGGAATGGTGCCCAGCCACTTGTGGACGGTCGGGGATTGAACGCCGACCTGCATGAAGCCAGACCGTCGCTCTACCGTCCAGCCCAAGTGGTTGGTTCTGTATTGGGAATGAAAATCGTCAGCCATCAAGATGATTGGCTAACACTAGAATTTTGTACCGATCACTTCTTGCCATTTGTTATGTGAGTTACATTGCATAAACAGGTCATGTGTTGGACTTCAGTGCTTGGACACATGACTGGCGCCATCTACAGGCGATGAGTCACAATAACGTGGCTAAAGTATGTTGACCAGACCACACACTAGAAGGTGAAGGGACGACGACGCTCCGGTCCGTCCTGGACCATTCTCAAGTCGCCTTGAATCGATTCAAGTGCACTTTCTCAAGTCGCCATCTATTTTCAACTTGAATTACACATTTTTAGACCTACAAAATTAAATATGCAGTTAAATCAAAAACTAAGTCTAAAGAAAATTTGCCATAGCAAGCATGCAGGTTGGTGGCACTTTTAGTGCAAGTTTTGCACTTTTGTGCAAAATGGGTACACTTTTAACCACCATTAATGGGGAACGGGTTATGTCTTTATGGAGCGAGTTTATTGGCGTGAATGTAGTTACGAATATAAATATCAAGAGAAGGGCCATTTTACAAGACAAAGTCATCTATAGTTACAGTTTATCAGAATGATATTTACATGACGGCCACAAATCCTAATGGCCTCGAGTAGGACAGGAATTCGGCGGCTTGTCGAAGGTCCCCCCCATTTGCCTTGATGATCTTTGATGATATATGTCAAATTCATTTCTTTAACCTCAAAAAAGTTATAGATTAAGTTATACCTTTCATTAGAAAGCCTTTAAATAATTGTATTAAACTCGCCAGGCTGAAGATAAATGGGACCCCGGCGCCATTGTGCCGTGGTGGGTGTGAAGCTATAGCAGACACGGGCACCTCTCTCATTGCTGCTCCCCGTGCAGCAGCGCGGATAATCAACGAAGAGGTAGCCTATCCACACAGACGGGAGACATCTCCCGTCACGCAGGGTGCAGTCGCACCTCCACAGATCTCCAGTATCATCTATTGATGCTGGTAATGGCTCAAAAGGGCCACCACTTATGGGCTATTCATGCCCTAGCCACCTTTTGGGTGGCTTAATCTTCTCTCTCTCTCTCTATCCACACAGAAATCACAATAGCGTGATGTATCAAATGAACAAATTCACAAGGGCTGAGACACGTCTGAGATGCTCTCGGACGTAAGTTCGAATCCTCGTCACGGCCCTTGTGGATTTGTTCAGGTAGCCTGTATTTTTCTTGTGTGCTTTCACAATTTCCAACTATATCAACTTTGACTTTGTATTGTACACGTATGATTCCCATTGTAGGCTACACGTATAACTCTGATTGTATGTGCATACGTTGTACACCTTGGGCCAGATTCACGTAGCAGTTACGCAAGCACTTACGAACCTGTCCATCTTTTCTCAATCTTTGGCGGCTTTGTTTACAATTATTAAACAGTTAATGAGCTCCGAAGCACCAGGAGGCTGTTTATAACAATAACAACAGTTGATTGGCAAGTTTTCATGCTTGTAAACTGTTTAATAAATGTAACCAAAGCCGTCGAAGATTGAGGAAAGATGTACACGTTCGTAAGTACTTTACGTAACTGCTTCGTGAATCTGGCCCCTTATCCTTGCAATTTGACATTTAACAAATTAACCAATATTAAAAAATCCTTTAATACTTAAGCTTATTCATTGTACTGTATATGATATTGTATATCTATAGAAATACTATAGTTTTTGTTTTAATCACTTTCAGTGATATATCAAACTTTTTTATACCAATTTTGATATATCACACACTTTAAAACAAAATGTAAAGCAATAATATTTGTATTAAAATGCTAGTCGACCCTGTGACACAGTTTGTTCTAGAGGGTTTTGAAGCAAAAGAGTTCAAAAAAAGTCCATATTAACATACATACTAATTCCCATACACTTCAGTAAGACTCTCCCTGTTGATGACATGAACCGAGCACTTAGCTCAACTAATTTTTGACCAAGTTCAAGTTCAAGTATGTTTATTGAGATAAGCAATAAATACATCTCAAAGGGATAGAGTAGCTTAGGCTATTTCTACCCCCCTCTACTTCAAGTCCCTCAAGGGGCGCACAAATTAATTTTTTTTTTTTTAGACCCATACACAAATAATACAATGTTGAAGCCTCATGTTTCAGATGGGTGCAAGCCTTGTTTCTGAAGGACAATGGGAGGTGGACTGCAGTTCCATCTCTAAACTGCCCAAGATTTCTTTTATTCTAAAGGGAAAGACTTTCACCTTGGAGGGTAAAGACTATATTCTCAAGGCAAGTGAAAAAAATAGCATTAAGTGATCATTATGTAATTAAAAATACCTTACTAAAATTACAACCTTTGTTTTCACGTGAAAATCTATAATTTCTTTAATTCTATTAATAGAAATCTATAATTTCTTTAATTCTATTAATAGAAATCTATAGTTTCTTTGATTCTCTTAATAGATATCTATAATTTCTTTAATTCTTGTTGACTAGACCACACACTAGAAGGTAAAGGGACGACGACGTTTCGGTCCGTCCTGGACCATTCTCAAGTCGATTGTGAATAGATTTTTTAATTCTATTAATAGATTGGTTTGTTAATTACAATTTGTGTTTACCAATTTCTTCTTGACAGGTGAGCCACATGGGTGAGGTGACATGCCTGTCTGGGTTTATTGGCCTTGATGTACCGCCTCCAATGGGACCCCTTTGGATTCTCGGAGACGTCTTCATTGGTCGCTTCTACACGGAATTCGACCTTGGAAATAATCGAGTGGGTTTTGCTGAAGTCAAATAGCTATGAAACTCATTGAACGAGGGGAAATTATAATTTAATTACCTGCATTAAATTCGTATTTATAAGCAAGATAGATGCATGGTTTTATAGTGGGTTCAGGGTTAATGATATGAGCAAATGAACTGTATGTGTGTGTGTATAGGTACGTTGATAGGTTAAGTAATAATTGTAATTAAGAAGCAATAAGATGCTTATCTTAACATACTAAGAAGGTTAGGTGAGGTCGGTGTTTTCTATGAAGCTTTTCAAGGTAAACTAAAATATTCACAATCAATTAGTATGTCACATATGCACTTATTAAATAAGCCAATATTGACTATAAGCAAGTGCGAGAACGGATTGCAAATCATTTTGTTAGTGATGGATTAGTTGATAATGAAGAATGTAAGTTCATCTTGTTGTGTGTTGAATGCTGAGGTGTTGAGGTGCTGTCTTCTAAAGTATGAAAAACTATCCTGAATATCTTAAGCTTTCTTGGAACGTATTGCGTTTATTAAAATTTCCCCAACCCAAGACGAAGCTGTCCGTGCTGTCACCCATCCAGTTACTGGCCAGAGCCAAAGTGGTGCTCAATTGACAGGGACGTACTCACGCAAGATTGTGTGCAATGTCATTTTCCTCTGGTGATGCCTCTATGCCGTAATTGAACTGGAAAATGCCTCGTACTGAAGACAATCGCTGATCTGAAATTCCTGTAGATTTCAGCAGTGAACTATTTCTCTGCATAGTTAGTATAGCATATTTAATATATTTGTTTACACATTTGATAAAGTTTATTTAATTTCTTTTTACTTGTTTTATTAACAAACTTAGATATACATAGCAATATGCTGCTACCCTAGTCTGTAGGAAAGATTACACAGTGTAGATTAAAAACTGTCTATAAGTTCATTTAATATTCCCATCTCACAGGATGGTTATCATACATGGAATCAGGAGAGAACATAAAGTGTAATTACCTAAGTGTAGTTACAGGATGAGAGCTACGCTCGTGGTGTCCCGTCTTCCCAGCACTCTTTGTCATATATAACGCTTTGAAACTACTGACGGTCTTGGCCTCCACCACCTTCTCACCTGACTCGTTCCAACCGTCTACCACTCTGTTGGCGAAAGTGAATTTTCTTATATTTCTTCGGCATCTGTGTTTAGCTAGTTTATATCTATGACCTCTTGTTCTTGAAGTTCCAGGTCTCAGGAAATCTTCCCTGTCGATTTTATCAATTCCTGTTACTATTTTGTATGTAGTGATCATATCACCTCTTTTTCTTCTGTCTTCCAGTTTTGGCATATTTAATGCCTCTAACCTCTCCTCGAAGCTCTTGCCCTTCAGTTCTGGGAGCCACTTAGTGTATGGCTGATCGATTAGCCTCCACTAGCAAAATGTGGGTACAGCACAAGAATATCTTCCAATATTCCTGAGTGTATGAAGTAATTACAGAGCTCAAAGTACCTCATACCATTTGGTCTGAAGTCACTGATAACAGGACAATCACAGATATAATGTTGGAGAGTATGTTCCAGCTCTTGTAGAGTTACTGAGATATTCTAGTAAAATGGTAGAAGGTCGGCCTTTAGTACTGGTTGTCCCAATTACAGGGAGGCTTATTCAATACTCCTGGAAAAGCCTTGCCTAAGCTTCTCACTGTCATACATACCAGGGGCCAGATTCACGAAGCAGTTACGCAAGCACTTACGAACCTGCACATCTTTTCTAAATCTTTGGCGGCTGTGTTTACAATTATTAAACAGTTAATGAGCTCCGAAGCACCAGGAGGCTGTTTATAACAATAACAACAGTTGATTGGCAAGTTTTCATGCTTGTAAACTGTTTAATAAATGTAAACAAAGCCGTCAAAGATTGAGGAAAGATGTACAGGTTCGTAAGTACTTGCGTAAGTCCTTTCGTAAATCTGGCCCCAGGACTATCACTAAATTAAGTTATTATAATCATACTGACCTATCTTACTTTGTTTGTTCACAAATTAAAACCTCTGACAAAACTAACTTCTATTTATTTAATGTGGAAAACTGGGTGACACGCCACTTATTATTGTTGTAATTATTATTATTATTATTTATTATTATTATTATTATTATTATCATTAATAATAATAATAATAATAATATTTATTATTTATTATTATTATTATTAAATAAACAGGTACCCCCCACTATGCGCGCGTTTTCTTCCATACACATAAAATATTGGTATATTTAACATCGACCCTACGATCCTCTCGGACATAGGTTTGAACCCTCGTCACGGCCCTTATGGATTTGTTCATTTGATGCATTACGCTATTGTGATTTCTGTGTGTAATTGGCATATTCCATCACACAGTGAGGTACTCTCATTTCAGGAGGATGGGCTGCGTGCAAAGATATTATACCCGGGATGAAATATTAATAACACTTAAGGTTAGGGAAATCTAGATCAGCCCTGGGGAGTATTACCTAAGGTATTACCTATTACCTAAGGGAGTATTCCGAAGGTTACGAGGATCAACGTCCCCAAGGGCCCGGTCACTGGCAGATCTGCGGTTATTCAAAATTCAAATTCAAATTCAAAATTGATTGGTCTATATTGATTGGTCAAATTCAAGTCTATAGTCAAACGGACGCGGCTGTGGTTTGTACACATTATATTATAAAAAATATAATTAATCAATCATTGAGTTTGTTAACTTTAATAGCCCAAAGTAGCTCAATTTATTTTGAAATTAGCCCAAAAAGTCACAAGTAGCGAGATTAAAAAAATGGGGAGCGCCAGGGCTGTCAAAAGTAGCCCAATTCGCTACTTTTAGCCCAATCTGGCAACACAGATCCCCTGTGTATATAATTTATGTATATTGTATATATATTTTATGTATATTGTATGAATATGTGTCTGTAATTTTTGTTCTTATTCCTGCCTAAAAAGGCAACGCTTTACTGAACTTACTGTTAGTGGCCTTGCAAGAATGTAAGAACAACAATGTTATATGTATACCCACAAAACCCAATGTATACCTTCTTGTATACAAATAAATAAATACATATTCATGCATTTAATTGTGAAAGATGCCTGCAGCAAGCCATGACAATATTGGGCTAAGTGAGATGAGGAGGAGGACTGGCAGAAAGGAATTTAAGAGAATAGGAAGGGATTAAACTGGAATAGAGTAGGAAACCGCTATATTAATGTATATACATGAGTTTATTAATAATAATGATAATAATGAGTTGAGTGAGTCATTATATGTGGTGATGCTCGGTGCAGGGCCCGTCACATGACCGGTTGATGGGGGGCCCCCGGACCGGACACCTGTAGGGGCCCTCACTATAGTCTGCTGCTGCTGCTGCTGCTGCTGGAGGTGCTACACTGCTGCTCCTGCTGCTCCTGCTGCTGCTCCTACAGCCATGAGGGTGTTAATTATTGCGGCCGTGGTGGCCCTGGCTGCTGCACAGCTACCCAGGTAAGGGACGTCTCGTCTCGTGTCGTATTTTAGCATTATATGGTGTCTTTGTGGTGGGTTGTGTGTGTGTGTATTGTGGTGGTAACTGGTCCTCCATGTGTCCCCCCCTCCTCCTGGGGGGCTGTATGCACACTAATGTAACTCTATGACCTTAGTAGTTAAAGGTCAAACTAATAACACGAGAGTTAAAGGGACGACATCTCTTCCCTTTAACTCTTTTTTTTTTTTTAAGTTAAATCCCTTAAAGAGTAAGGGAAATAGCGTAACTGAAATCCCTATATTTTGTACCTCTATATCATATATTATATTATATCGAGCTTATTCAGGTCCTCTTTACCCCCCTAACATGACCCTACGAATTCGACTCTAGGTGAACAGAAGCATCAGGTGTAAGGAATGTTGCCCAAACACTTCCGTCTTACCGCGGTAATTGATCCTGGGGGAGCGTGCCCTCTGACCCCTAGCCAAGGGTGAGGTCACTCTGGCCTGACCCTGTGACCTGCTGCTCGGTACCCACTGAGTTTACCCGAGTTTACTCGAGTCGCTGACACTAGTGGCCTCGGTGAAAGACAGGAAGCCGGCGGCTTGTCGGTGGGCCCCATGTGCGTGTCAGCCAGAATTCCACATCCAATAAATAGAAGCTAGTTTTGTCAGAGGCATTAACTTTTGAACAAACAAAAGATAGGTCAATATAATTATAATGACTTAATTTAGTAAGTTGTGGTATATGTGACAATGAGAAGCTGGGAAGGTTAGGCAAGGCTTTGCCAGGTGTGCTGAATAAGCCTTCCTGTAACTGGGACAACCAGTGCTAATGGCCGACCTTCTACCATTTTACTAGAATATCTCGGTAACCCTATTTCTCATTGTTAGGCTACTGATGATGGGTACGTGTAGGGTTCCAGTAGCACAGTAGTATTTTCAACCCGCAATTGAGAATTCTGGGGTTGAATCCCGGGTGGGACAGAAATGGTTGGGTGCATTTCTCATATTTTCTTACTCCAAGTTTGAGATGATAAAAGGCTTGTGAAAAGCCTCCATAATCCGTGTTGTGCTGACTGAGCTAAACTTAAGTAGCGGTCCTTACCTGACCCTACAAAAGGAGCAGAATGACAAGCTGTATGTTCAGCTATGGCAGGAAATATTCTCCATGGAGGAGATTTATAAAATACTTCATAGGGGGCCAAAGTTTAGCAAGGTATATGAGCTCTTCAATGAACCACCAGATGTTCTTCTCGACATCCCAACGCTAAAGGTTTCCCAGCTCTCACTTGCCGGTACCCTCCTGATGGGCCTTCAGTACCAGCGGCAAAACACTGCCCTTAGGCATCCCATACACAGTCAGGATTGAGAACGAAAGTTTAAAAGTATAATACACTTATAGCATATCCTCGATATAGGAAACATATCAAGATTTGGTCAGAATACTGTGCATTAAAAGGGATTTATAAAAAAATGTATCAAGTACTGTAATGTCATGTTTATAATATTCTACTACAATATGAACTTTTCTGGGAAGGCTTCATGGTGGCTCCTTGGTGCTTGCTGGCACAGGGTGCAGAAGACAGAGGATTGTAAGTCACTATCCAAGAAAGGCTGTCAGAAAGTTGGATGAATCAAAACAGATTACTGCAAAATAAACAAATCATAAAAGATAGCGAAAACTCGAACCACTCGGTGGTGAAGCAATTAACAGTTTAGTTACACCCATGCACCACTAGAGGCTGAACACCTTCCGTCTCGATTTCCAGCCTTAAATTGTCATTCATATGCCTAGTGCGAAACTTGGGAATGTGCCGTTATGCTGTCTTCCTGCTCTGGTTGTCCCTCAGCTTTGTAGAGAAGTGCTGGCAAACCTGGACTTGGTAGTCATTTATAGTAACAAGCTTCATCCACTTTTTTTTTATTTTTTTTTTTCATATATGCAAGAGTTCTTACATTCTTGTACAGCTACTAGTACACGTAGCGTTTCGGGCATTAGCAGTAGCTCTGGACTTTCCTTGTCTTGCGAAGGGAGGCCATTTGCTAGTGTATTTTGGTATTGCTGCATATGTATTTGTGCCTTACTTCTTGCCTGGATTCAGATTAACTGTTTGTTTGATTCATATAGAGTAAGCCTAGAGTTTTTGTCTCTAGGTGTTCACTGTTGCTGCCCTTGTTTGGCCAGAGCTGAATTCAGTGTGTATGTGGGGGGGAGGGGGGGGTTGCAGCTGTCAGAGATGCTGGCTTCCTGTGGAAGGTGCTCTGCCCTTTTGAGGTACATTATGCTTTTAACTCCATTTATTTTTTTTTATTTTTTTTTTTTTTTTTTAGATATATACAAGTTGTAACATTCTTGTACAGCCACTAGTACGCGTAGCGTTTCGGGCAGGTCCCTAGAATACGATCCCCGCCGCGAAGAATAGTTTTTTCATCCAAGTACACATTTTACTGTTGCGTTAAACAGAGGCTAGAGTTAAGGATTTGCGCCCAGTAAATCCTCCCCGGCCAGGATACGAACCCATGACATAGCGCTCGCGGAACGCCAGGCGAGTGTCTTACCACTACACCACGGAGACTGCGTGGTGTAGACTTTAGTTTAGACTTTAATTTAACTCCATTTAAGACTGCGGAGGTGTAGACTGTGTGGTGTAGACCAGACTGCGTGGTGTAGACTTTAGTGTAGACTTTAATTTAACTCCATTAACTCCATTTTTATTTGAACCCTAATGACCATTTTTTGTGAGGCCTTGAGGTTGGGGTAATCTGATTGTTTAAGAATAGCACAGGTAACACAGGTGACGTAGCTAGAGTGTATGGGGGAATTGCGTAAAACCCTGGTTTGTGTCTCGGAGAGACTGCAGGATCCATTGGTAAATCGGGATGATTTCCTGGTTGCAATTCTTTTACCATGTCGTAGCTCAATCGATTAAAGCAGCGTCTGGGATCCTCTCGGACGTAGGTTCGAACCCTCATCACGGCCCTTGGGAATTTGTTCATTTAATAGCACAGGTAGTTTGCATGCTCATTCTATGGCGCACCACTTGTCCTTAGTCGTTAAATCATTCCATAAACTGTTTTCAGTGTTAGTAATTTTTGGTATGCCGCTCTTGTGCCTAGTGTGCCTACTTTATTCCTCGAGGACCTCGAATGCTCTTTGCAGCTTTTGGAGGGTTTATATGAACATCCAGCTCTTCAATTTTGCCATCACTGGGGCGAGTTTAATGGATGTGCTTCTGTTTAGATGGCTTTTCTTACTGCTTCCATCATGCTGCCTGTTGGGTGGGGAATACTTTCCACCTGGAAACCAATGATTGTGGTCGTTGGGGAGAAGGTCTATTTTGGATGAGCCACCCCCTAGGGAAGCATTTATCAAGCGGCTGCTGCTCTACAGACCAGATTTTTCCGTTTTCATGGTTTACAACTTGGTGTCAATGTGGTTACCCCATGGTCAACCCCATTTTCTTATTTGATTCACAAGGGCCTGATGTGGATTGAATAGGCAGAGCTTGCCAGGTAGCAAGCACCAAGGAGTTATCAAAAATTTGGCATTTCATTACATTAATTTATTTTGTTGCCTATGTTTATAGTGCTATAGCCTCTAATATAGCCTTGTTTAATACAGTAAATATAAAATTAATTTTATTTCAGGATTACTCTTCAGAAATTCAAGTCTGCACGTCATGCATTGCGTGAAGTTGACACCCCTATTCGCCAAATACATAGAAAATGGGGAAATAATGTGCGCATGCCAGAACCTTTATCAAACTATATGGATGTAAGTTTTTAAATAATGTTTGACACTTTTGGAATTATGGAATTCAATAATAGCTATTTAATCATAAAATTGAAGATGAATTATTGTATGCTATTGTATATTTGTTCATGTTTGAATAAAGTTAAGGTACTTTACAGTAGATGGTGTGCACCCTGCCAGTCACAGGGTAAGAATGATTGTCTCTCGCCTGTGACTGGATAGGTGTGTGTGGGGACACAGCCTTGCCCTATGTCTGGCTAGGACTCAAGCCATTGGTTCCCCGATTCATTTTGGTATGCTATTTGTTAATATTTGCCAACCCAATTTTCTTTAGTTTTATTCTTTGTGCTAGGCGTCTGACAGCTGGGTGGACAGCGCTTCGGATTCATAGTCCTGAGGTTCCGGGTTCGATCCCCGGTGGAGGCGGAAACAAATGGGCATAGTTTCTTTCACCCTGATGCTCGCCCCCTGTTACCTAGCAGTAAATGGGTACCTGGGAGTTAGTTGTTATGGGCTGCTTCCTGTGGGGGGGAAGGGGGGGGGGTTGTAACAAAAACGGCCTGGTTGAGGACCGGGCCGTGGGGACGCTAAGCCCTAAAATTATCTCGATAACCTCTCAAGCTTCTATAGCCCATCAATCTTGCAAGACAAAAAAAAAGTTGTTCAGGCTCCCAATTGATCCCTGGCTGGTTAGTTTTGATAAGGTATACCGAGTTTTGATTATTAGTGTTTAGACAAATACTACACAACTGTAGTAGTATTTGTCTAAAGATCAGTGCTGTTAGTCAGGAATTGCTCCCCTTATATCCCAATGCAAGTTTTAGACATGTCCAGCATTTACTGTGTGGCATAGTAAACAAAGTTATGGTATTGTACTGTATGTCCTGGCAACTCATTGGGAAGAATTCATGTCTTGGAGGCAATTTTTGTAATTTTATGTGAAAACATGTACATTTTGTATACCGTGTATATTTTTGTAAAAACATGTACATTTTGTATACCGTGTATATTTTTGTAAAAACATGTACATTTTGTATACCGTGTATATTTTTGTAAAAACATGGAATTTTTAACAACAATTAATAGATCGGCATGAAAATATTAGTAGGTAGCTTATATGTACTTTATCTGTATATGTAAACAAATGTGGCTCTTAATGTTCATTTTTTGTATATATTTTAGGCACAGTACTATGGTGCCATTTCCATTGGCACTCCTCCACAGTCCTTCAGAGTGGTGTTCGACACTGGATCTTCCAACCTGTGGGTACCTTCCAAGCAGTGTCACTACACAAACATTGCATGTTGTAAGTACCAACTTTCATTTAATAAAATTGCTGAACAGTTGGGTTTCAGCCTGTAACTTTATGCTTATATGGAATTGAAACTATTGAGGAATTGGTTAATCGGTGGTAATTGAGCATCTGAGCACTTGATTGTTAAGATGAAGGATAAAGTATAAGGTAAGGTTTCATCATCTTCCCTGACCATTGAAATGGCCCAGATTTCTCACGTCCTGAAGGTAAAACCGCTTTCCCACAATGTTTTTATAACCTTGTTTATTGTACAAGATTTGCAGGTTGGTTATTTTGCCAATGTCAAGGTGACAAAAGATGGTGAGTATATATATGGTGATGAGGACATTGAGAGAAATTTGGAATTTTTCAATGTTAGAATTTCTGTATATTTCATGTGGTGTTGCTTTTAGGGGGATGGCCTTTTGTTAACTGTTACTTCAGCTTCTTTTGTACCTTAAACTCTAATTTGTTCCCATTTAAATATGATTAATATGGATTACCTATGTACAGTTAGTTCTTCCACAGCCTTGTTTTGTGCCAGCATTTCTTGGTGGATTTCCATGTCTGAGGAGATGATCTGCACTAAGGTGAATGCAGTAAAGAAATAAGTTAAATTAACTTCAGGACTTGAATAAAGATCCTCAGTATTACAGTAACACTATTGAAGCCTTCAAAGCAATCATTATTCCTACCACGTATCTTGCTCTAGGATGACCACACTAGGCAACCGGCAAATGATCATAACACGTTGATGGTTGGTTTTGATGACCAAGCAACAACTTAGAAGATGGAGAAACGACGACGTGTCTGTCCGTCCTGGACCATTATCAAGTTGACAAAGACTTGAAAATGGTTTAGGATGAACCAAAATATCATCTCTTTTCCATCTTGTTAGTTGTTGTTTGGACATAATTCTTTCTGCCACGTTATTGTGACTTTATCACCTGCACATTGTTGGTTTTGTCGTATATGAGTGATACAGTATTCATGATAATGCCATACTGTTAGGTGGTACAGCCCCGTACTCCAAACTAGCCAGATGTGAGCACGGTGGGCTACCTTCCTTTTTTTTTTTTCCCCCCCTCTCTCAACATGCAGACGTTTACTGGTGGCCTCGGGCATTGATTAGAAACCTGGTACTTGTGCGTTTCAAATGTTGTGGGGTAGCTAAAAACTATTTTTCAAATTAAAATGTTTATTTAGGTAAAGTACACACATACAAGGGGTGATACAGATATTGATGAATTTATAGATAGAGCTAGTACATACAATACCTAAAGCCACTATTACGCAAAGCGTTTCGGGCAGGAAATCTTGTGTTGGTGTGAGCACCATGGGTAGAACATTGAGGATGGTATAGTGTAAGTGTCAACTCTCATGCTTGCAATATAATTTTTATGAATTTGATTAATATACTGTACAGTATATGAAAAGTACAAATTTTATGGTTTATTTATATACTTGTAAAGAAACTTTATGGATAAAATGGTTGCAAAGTCAATTGAACAGCATCAGTGTACACAATAATAGTGTTACCATGAGAGACTTGGCCAATAACTATTTACCTGCAGTTGTATCAAATCCCTAAAGATGTGATTAAGTTCTTACAGGCAAAATGTTATCTACAAAATAAATTTAATGTAGATCTTTCTCTAAACATTGGCAAACTTTTATGAAAGTTGCCTAACTATCCTTCACTGCTAAAATGCACACCTGATTTCAGTGCAAATTTTACTAGTTTTAATACTGCTTGAGATTAAGCCTAGAGAAATAATTACAAGCATAATTTAGTTAATGTTACTTTAAAAAAAAAAAAAATTGTCAATGTTAGCTAAAAATAAAAGCAAATATGACTGTAAGGTGACAGAGCGTGAAAATCAATACACGATGTCCACCCCACACCTCGGGTATCGACTTTCATACTCTTGTGTGTGAAGCCATAAAAGTTGCTTTTGTTAAGAGCCAAGTCATATGATATTTTAAATTTTTGTCTGATTTGGACAGACCGTAGTTCATTGTTAAACCATTACATATTAAACATTTGAAGGTTATTTTACTAAATGATTAAACAAAAGCTTGTTTGTAGGAAAAACCAAGGCTTTATAAGATTGTATTTTTCTTCCTCAATGTTCAATGCCTGAACAGCATTGTTTCCAATAGAAGTGTACTGATGTATCGGTGATATCAGCCCAGTTTTGTTATTGGCATCTTAAATTTCAGCTGAAACCTCCAATACATGTACTTATTTTTGTGGGGATGGGGTTTGGGGGGTACAAGAGCAGAGGACTGACTCGTGTTAACAGTCTGTCAGCATATCAAGGGACTCACAAGAATGAGTAACAAAGAACCAGTTAGTACTGTACATGAGAGAAACTGGAAAAGACCGTATAAAAAAGGATTATGCAACATTTTAGCATTTGGACATGTCAGGAATCTGCCTACCTTACCTTGTGTAGCTTCCGGGTGTTAACAGCTCCGCGGCCCGGTCTCCGACCACCCCTCTCTGGTCGGGGGCCTCCTTCCCACATGCACTGTTTGTACTCAAAATTATGACCATCCAGTTGATTAGAATAACATGAAAAAAGTGGCTACTTGCAAATCATTCATGGACAGCAACATGATGGTTTAGTCAAGTTTAATGATTATACTGTATAGTTAAAATTAACCCTGGGTTTTTAAGTTAAACCCATATATTGTTAGCAAAATGTCATCCCCCACTTTCGTGGAAATAAACAAATCAATAGCTCGGTCGATAAGAGCTTCGGCTTCACACACGTGAGGTCCATGGTTCGAGTCCCTAGAGCTCAGGTGAATGGAATGGGATATAGCAAAATTGCAGGAACAATTAAAATGATTCAGTAATGTGCTTTGTTATTCAACAACATTGGGATGAAGGACCTGATTTTGCAGTTGTCACACCCCAGCAGGTGTCTCAAGAGTTGAACACAAAAACACAGTAGTCTCATTACTTCTGTAGTTTGTTACATATGCATGCATACATGTACAAAAAAATGTTTTAAAGTTTGTAATAGCAGAAATCGGATTTGCCTAAAGTCCTTGATGAAACGGAACTGGTTTGGTAAAAATTTGTCCGTTTCATCGAGGATTCACTACTTTATCAAGTACAGTAAATGCTTGATCTTATATTTAAAGTAACTGAGGTGTAGAATTATATATAGACTTGTCTAATTTTGACTTTGAAATGCTGCACAATTTACATGCCTCATATTTTAAGTAGAATATTGGCATAAAGTTCGTGATGCAAGTAAATCTATAGTGTTGTGGAAATTTGTAATGAAGTTAATGTATTTTCTAACCACACTGCAGTGCAACCAAAGCCATGTTGTTTATATCCATATAGTTCTTGTAATGGAACGTTCTTTCCTATTTGGTTTCATTTCCTTGCTTGTGCTTCATATTTTCTCCAACACTGCCTTTCTTATGCCTCAAATATAAATGTTGCATACTTCATAGATACCCTAAGTGGTAATGGCTTCACTTGCATCATAGATAAGCTAGTATATGATATACTGTGGCTTGCAGGCGATGAGTCACAATAACGTGGCAAAAGTATGTTGACCAGACCACACACTAGAAGGTGAAGGGACGACGACGTTTTGGTCCGTCCTGGACCATTCTCAAGTCGAATTTTGTCCCTTCACACTCTAGTGTGTGGTCTGGGCAACGTACTGTGGCTTATTTGTGCTCCTTTAAGAGGGAATTGGATAACTTTCTACTGGGTGTACTGGATCAACCTGGCTGTGATGACTAAAAGAACCTTGAGGCTATTAAGAGAGAACCTCATAGACTAGGCAGTCGCCATTGAAGGCTGGCTATAGGGTAATGGGTACAGGAGTAGAACACTAGTTCACCAACAGGTAGATGATCAGTTTGTTGAAATGTTGTATTATTTGCTATAAGGAAAATCTTAGAAAAAATGTTCAGAAATTTGTACATATTTTGATTTAAATCTCATTTGGGTTTGTAATCGCCTGATGTTTAATTAGTAAATCAGGTATAAATGGCTATTTGGTGCGCAAAGAGATGTTGAAAATGTTTAATGAAGACAGCCGTCTTCCATCATGAAACCCACCGTATTTATCATTGACCAATTTCTTGGTAATTTCTTTGCAATTGTTAAATTATTATATTGCTGTACACTTTGTCCACTAATGTTTGTGAATAATTTGCCTTATAATTCTTATTCATTGAGGGGGTCTCAGTACAGTAGTACAGTTGGGTTCGTTCTTGACTTACAGTTGGGAATCCGGAGCGGAACAAATGATTGGAAACGTTTCCGTTCATCTAATGCTTCTTCACCTAGCTGTAGGTACTATACCCAGGAGTTGGTCAACTGTTCGGGGGTTGCATCATGGGGAGGGTCAGTAGTTTGACCTCGGGGAACCGTGATACACGCCTAACATACTCAAGTGTATAAATATAAATAAATACGTTTATTCAGGTAAGGTACATACATACAAGTGATGTTACATTAATGGATTGATATATAGAGCTAGTACATACAATGCCTAAAGCCACTATTACGCAATGCGTTTCGGACAACAATGCGTTTCGGGCGGGTATAATTACCCTTGTACAGTAAAAGGATGAGAGCTATGCTCATGGTGTGTCCCGTCTTACCAGCACTGTCATATGACACTTTGAAACTCCAGTACTGACGTTTTTGGCCTCCACCACTTAATCGCTTAAGTTTGTTCCAACTCGTCTACCACTCTGCAAAAGAAAACTTTATATTTTGTTGACACTTTTGTTTCCTTAGCTTAAATCTATGACCTCTTGGTCTCGGTTTCTGGTTTCACGAATTCCTGTCAGTTTGGTTTATTCCTGTTATTATTTTGTAAAGTGATCATATTGCCTTTTTTTCATATTTAATGCTTTTGGCTTCTGTTCATAACTTTTGTTTTTCAGTTCTGGAAGCCATTTTGTAACCTACCTTTTGCACTTTTCCAGTTTATTGACATGCTTCTTGAGAGATGGGGCGCACTACAGCTGCTATATATTCCAATTTTGGTCTCACGTGGGTCATGAACCGTTTTAGTATTCCACTATCCATGTAAAAAAGTGATTCTGAAGTTGGAAAGTGCAGCATATGCGAGGAGCATATGCTGCACTTTCATACATGTCCTGTATGTTCCTCTGGCGAGTCTACTATCCAGAACCACCTCTAGATATGTTAGTTGTTTAAGGCCTTTTCACATAATTTGTAGGTTGTGTGTGGTCTCTTATCCTATTCCACATTTCATAACATGGCATTTATTCACATTGAATTCCATTTGCCACATCGTGCTCCAAACATTTATTTTATTTAGGTCCATTTGAGGGGCATGACAATCGTCTGTTTATCTTCCCTAGTAGCGTAACATTATTAACAAACATGAACCCCATGGTACTCCTTTAGTAGCACTCCTCCAGTCAAATACAATGCCTCTAATTACTGCCCTAATCTGTCAAAAAAATTTTTCATCCATGTCAACATTTGCCCAGTCACCCCTCAAGCATGTTCATTTCCAAAATATCTTGTGTGGGATTGTCAAGTCTTTTTTAGGTCCAGATAGATGCAATCGACCCAACCATCTCTTTGGTCTAAAATTTCTGTGGCTCTATCATGAACACTTAAGATAATTTGTTTTACAAGATCTTCCTGGCAAAAACCATATCGTATGTTACATCATTACTCTCTAGGTGTTCAACCCATTTGGCTTTTAACTATTTTTTTCCAGTGTTTTGACTACCATGCTTGTTAATGATATAGGTCTATAATTTAGAGGGTCTGCTTTGCAACCATTTTTGAAGAGTGGACCTGTTTGCCTTTTTCCAAATACTTGCTGAGATTCCAGCGTACAAAATATCTGGAATATCAGTTGAAGTGGCATGCTTAGCTCCATTGCACATTTTCTCAGTAGCCAAGGTGAAACACTATTTGGTCAAAGAATTGTATTTCTTCCTAGTCCCTCGAGTAAAATTTCCACTTCATCTAGTGACACTGTTCAATAGCATATACTGGAGTTGGCATTGTCTGGTTCTAAAACCACATTTTGCATAAATGCACTTTAGAACTGTTCATTTAGTTTTACAGTTTCATCCTCGGTGAACCTGTTCCCCATTCTGAATCTCTGGATTTTATCCTCTATATGCAGTTTGGTTTTAATGAATTTATAGGAAAGGCCTGGATCTGTTTTATGTCCACTACCCTTTTCTCAAAGTTCCTTTCTGCCTCTCTCCTCACGGCTGTGTACTAGTTTCTTGTTTGTAGTGGTGGTATGTTTGAGGGTTAGGCGTCCTCCTATGTTGGGCCCATTTTCTCCTCTTTTCTTCTATCACCTCACAATTTGTTAAACAAATCCGGTTTTCTGGTTTTGCATCTTTGTTTTTGTATATTTTATTGTACCTTCTTTGTATTTTATGTAGAATTTGGCATACATCTCTTTTTACTTCCTTGCCTAACAATGTGTGTGTGTGTGTGTGTGTGTGTGTGTGTGTGTGTGTGTGTGTGTGTGTGTGTGTGTGTGTGTGTGTGTGTGTAATATAATTTTACTCATGCTTTCTCTTAACTATATAAACCGACCTTTTCCTTCAGTGCTTCACAACAAGTACGATTCACGGAAGTCTTCAACATTCAAGAAAAATGGAACGGAGTTTGCCATCCACTACGGCTCTGGTTCTCTCTCTGGTTATTTGTCTACAGATAATGTAGAGGTAAGTTGTTTGTATTCGTGTACATAGTCTGTACTGTACTTTTAATCCCCCCCCCCCCCCGCCTGCCTCTCAAGTGCATGTGTTAGGCAGCCCAACCACTTGGACTTGAGGTTATCTTGAGATGATTTCGGGGCTTTAGTGTCCCCGCGGCCCGGTCCTAGACCAGGCCTCCACCCCCCAGGAAGCAGCCCGTGACAGCTGACTGATACCCAGGTACCTATTTTACTGCTAGGTAACAGGGGCATAGGGTGAAAGGAACTCTGCCCATTGTTTCTTGCCGGCGCCCGGGATCGAACCCGGGACCACAGGATCACAGTCCAGCGTGCTGTCCGCTCGGCCGACCGGCTCCTCATGGATGGTAGAGGGACCGTCTCGCTTCATGCAGGTCGCCATCCAGTCCCGACCGTCCAAGTGGTTGGACACCATTCCGTTCCTCCGTCCCATCCCAAATTCTTATCTTAATCCCTTCCAAGTGCTATATGACTATGCGCTTTTCCCTGATAACGTTTTTTCCCTCGTATTAGGCAGATTTGTGCAGTTTCTCTCCAGTCAAAAGCCATAGAAATACTTTTAAATCTGTTGAAATTAAACTTAAAAATTTAGGTAAAATTCTAGTTTTGGGTAATTTGCATGTCTACCATTGTAGCTTTGTAAGTTTGGTGGTGTATGACATTCTGGTGTTCCAGGTTTTTTTTTTTTTTTTTAACTAGGACGGGTGTGTGAGATTGAGGTTGTTTAGGAAGTATAGATGCTGCATCAATATTTGCTCTCTTGACGTTAACAGTAAAACCTTTAAATTGATGGTTGCTTTCCTTCCTTTAACCCTTACCGTGGTACATTTGTGATACACCGACAAATTAGAATGCCTATGATTGGGTAATACACTGTCTGAAGACCATTGGGTTTCCCTGAAAAAATCGGGTACGTAAATTTGCCGTGATAAATAATGGCATACCTAGCATTGAAATTGAAATAAGTTTATTGAGGTAAAATACACACAAAGGGATGAGGTAGCTCAAGCTATTCTCACCCCGTTCAGTACATTGTGTTAATACATACATATAAACACATCACAAACAATAAACATATTACCAAACATTGAGATAAACATCTACATTTCCTATACCTAGCATGGTTTGACAAGCCTTAAGAACACTTGTTCTCATTAACACTAGTGATCTGGATGTGCACTGGCAGTAAATGTTCACTCTCTCGGGACCACACTCGGTGATGCCTAAAATGGTAACTCTTAATTTCAAGTTTCCAAAATAATGTTTTAGATTAAAATTTTTGAATTTTGTCACTGTTGGAAATTGTCTCGGCCTAAAGATGAATGGAAGATGGTACGTGCATAGTAGTTTATGCGTGGTATCCCGGAATATACACGTTTATAAGTATTTAACCATTCCTCATTATTTATCAGTTACAAAAAAATTGGATATATTTGCAAATGATCTAAATATTGGTGTAAAAAATACATTGAAGTACTGGCAACATTTTTTGTCATGTAAATTGAAAAAAAAAAAAAATCCATAAGGGCAGGGCATTGTTTAGTTATGGGGATTGTTGGCTGAGATGATCTCTGGATTGTTGGCCAGATTTAACATGTTTTTATTCCTTGCTTATTAAAACTGTTAAATCTGTTAACTTGCTTGAAGAGGTGACCATAGTGATGGCTTTATAAGAAATACATAGTTGAACCTATGCTCAAATGTGTGTATGGGTTTCGATTATAAATATTTAATTTCGCAGATTGGTTCGTTGATTGTACAACAGCAGACATTTGCAGAAGCCTTAAGTGAACCGGGTTTGGCTTTCGTTGCTGCCAAATTTGACGGTATTCTTGGCATGGCCTATGACAATATTGCTGTGGATGGCGTTGTACCGGTCTTCTACAACATGGTCAAGCAGAAGTTGATTACAGCTCCAGTTTTCAGCTTTTATCTTAACAGGTAATATGAAATATTTTTGTAATTATTAAAAAAAAATGGGGTGGGGGTAAGGAGTTGTAGCATAACAAGATAGATTTTCTGTTTAAAATGTTGATAAAATTGATTGCAAATGTGAACTATTAAGAATATGAATGTATTTTGCATTCGGTATGTTTAATCAAAGGTAAATTCTCAGTAAAATTCTACATTTTTACCCAAGGGACCCATCTGCTCCTGATGGAGGTGAGCTCATCTTCGGAGGTTCGGACCCACAGTACTACACGGGAGACTTCACCTATCTGCCTGTGGATCGCAAAGGCTACTGGCAGTTTAAAATGGATGGGTAAGTTCTGTTTAATAATTTGTTGTGAGGTTCTAGGGGGGTGGGGGGGACCTAGCTGCCCTGTCTCGATTCCCCCTTCCTCACTACCCCTTCCCCTTTCCTCTCTATCCTCCTACTCCATCTTTTTTCCCCAAGGATCACTCCCTCTCTTCTTCTCATTCCCTTTCTTTTGTTTCCTTCCTTCCTTCTGCACCTGGAGACACCATCTTTTCACTAAATATTAGTTTCATCACTAATGATCTTCCCTACCTGCTATTTTTTTTTTTAATATAACCATCTTCCTTACTGTTTTTCCCATTGTAACCATCTTCACTGTAAAGATAATATACTTCAACACTGTAACAATATAAACTACTCGTGACAAGTCATCACTGTAACCATCTTCACTACCAAGGCCTTCTTGGGCTTTCCAGAAAATTTTGACTCGTTTTCCTCTTCAGGATTTTCAGGGTTGGCTCTGTGGCATGCTGCTCTTCCCTCGCTGCAGTTGTTCACCTTTTAAGTCGGATGTGTCGGTGGTTTGGGTTCGGCTCTCGCCACACTCGCCAGGGATTGTGGTCCCCGCGCCTGCTGTTGGTCCTATATCACAACGAGGGGAGTTCACAATAGTAGAGGTTGCTTAACCACAGCCCCCTCCTATGGGACTTAAACCATTTTGCTTGACACTGATTGCATATTGCTGTTCCATTGCCTTACCAGAGAGAGCCCTTGCTGCTTCCTTTTCTTGTGTGGGGGACGCTCTTAAGATGGGCTCATTTTTGGATTATTAGGGGCTTAGTCCTCAATCAAGTCTACAATTAGTGTGTCCCTATGTCATGGATGGCTTCTTATCGTTTTTCTGATTTCGACATAATAGGTGGTGTACGGGATCTGCATGATGTTTGCATGTCCTCGAGTGAATCTCTTATCCCTTATCCTTAGCAACCTTTATTGGTTGCTAATACTGCATATGCAGCTCCCTTTCATGTCTATTCACCTAGTTGTGCTTGCGGGGGTTGAGCTCTGATGTTTCGGCCCGCCTCTCGACTGTCAATCAACTGTTGCTAAGTACTATTTATTTTTTTTCCTACACACACATCTCCAGGAAGCAGCGCGTATCAGCTGTCAAACTCTGAGGTACCTATTTACTGCTAGGTAACAGGTGCATCAGGGTGAAGGAAACTGCCCATTTGTTTTTCCGGTGGTGCTGGGGGATCAAACCCCAGTCCCTAGGTCCACGAGTCTAGTGCTGTCCACTATGTGTACGTGTTACATGCATAGCATTTGTGGTGAACATTGTTTGGATTGGAATAAATGAGACTTCCTTTAGCCCCTCTTTCATTTCAGCTCTTCCCATGTGTTGGCCAGATTGGTGAAATTTGTGGACTGTGTTTATTCTGCTGGCTCCTTGTGACACATTCAGCCCAGGTTCCTGGCCCTTTTTGCACGGCCGTCTCTTACGGAGTTCTCTGAACTCCACCTCTGGCTAAATGTGTCTTCAGTACTTCTTTGGCCAGACAGTGCCAAAGAATTCCCTGAAATCTTCATTCAGCCTCCCAGGATTCCCTGTTGATTTGGGCTACAATAGCCTCAAATAGGAGCAGGGGTTAGTGTGGTGAATGCGAGTGGTGAGAAATGGGGGTGGGGGTTGTGGGTATTTTGAGTATCTTGAGATTTTGGGACTTAGTGTCCCTGCGGCCCTGTCCTCGACCAGGCCTCCATCCCCAGGAAGCAGCCCATAGGAGCTAACTCCCAGGTACCTATTTACTGCTAGGCAACAGGGGCATCAGGGTGAAAGAAACATTTTGCCCATTTGTCTCCGCCTCCACCGGGGATCGAACCCGGAACCTCAGGACTACGAATCCGAAGCGCTGTCCACCCAGCTGTCAGGTGCCCAGTGTGTGGTGGGTAGGGTGTGAATGGTGAGGAACAGGGGGGGGGGGTAATATTGGGTATGCAATCCATTGTCTCGCAACACATTGTATTTTGATATACTGTAATAATCCCCACCGTCAAAGTGCAGTAAGATGTATTGAGTTAGTGGCTCGCAAAATTAACAGGATGTCCCATTTTCTATTTGTGGGTTCTTGGTTAGGTTAGGTCTGGGCAGCTTAGTATATCAATTTGATGATGTGAACTCTTGTTAAGATGGGCTGGGATGCGAGTAGTGAGGAATACGGGTAGTGTGTTGGGTGCGAGTGGTGAGGAATATAAATACTGTACAGTATTGGTAAAAGTGCATACATGCCCTTTACTTCCTAACCCTAGGAAGCTATTGGATAGTTTGAATGTTTATTAATTATAATTTTCTTGCAAAATATCCTTTGTGAATTGGAGATTGTATTCCTGTATCTGTTGGCTAGGGTGTTTTATTAGGCTGTGCATAATATACAAGTGGATGCTTTATAACTTGGCAGGCTGCAGATGAATGGGACTACCGTGCCATTCTGCCAGGGTGGGTGTGAAGCCATTGCCGACACGGGAACCTCTCTCATTGCGGCTCCTGCCGAAGAGGCTCGACTAATCAATAAAAAGGTAATTTTCAACCTTTTCATACTGTGATTCCACAATTCTATCAAACTTGTGGCCAACTTTAACCTTAGGTTTTATGCGCATAATATCAAACATGCTTTTGATGTTAAAAGTTTCCAACTTAAATTGTTTAAATACATTTAAAGAACAAGTATCGCATGCTTGTTCCTGTCTGCTACTTCACTGGTATTTGTTCTCTATCAATGCCAATTAAACTATAGCGGCCTATTAAAAGAAGCCAGCAATAACCAATTTAATCAGACCCTTGTGGTAATGACAATTGATAGACATTATATCAGTTTGTTAGACATAAGGAATATTAAATAATGTTTAAAACTTGACTTTCAGATTGGTGCCAAGCCCATTATGGGTGGGGAGTGGTCGGTGGACTGCAATATGATCCCTGATTTGCCGACGATTTCGTTTGTTCTGCAGGGAAAGCCTTTCACACTGGAGGGTAAAGACTACATTCTCAGGGTGAGTGTGAAGACAAGTATCTAGTCATTTATTCATGCTTATTGAAGTGTCTCCAGGTATGCATACTAGCAGTTTTCCGAGACTTTTCACCAAAGTGTAGTTTGTGTAATATAAGTTGACATTGTTTACATATTGGCTTGAATCTTGCATATTTTTTGTATGGTGGAAATAAATGGGGACACAGGTTTACAAATGGGGATACTGGGTATGTCACAATAATGTGGCTGAAGTATGTTGACCAATCCACACACTAGAAAATGAAGGGACGACGACGTTTCGGTCCGTCCTGGACCATTCTCAAGTCGATTTGAGAATGGTCCAGGAAGGACCGAAAGGTCGTCGTCCCTTCATTTTCCAGTGTGAGGATTGGTCAAGAGGGATACTGGGGTTTGCAAATGGGGAAACTGTGGGTTTTAAGTGGGGATACTGGGTTTACAACTATGATATATGTACTGGGATTTATTTATAGTGTGTTAGCAATAAGCCATCCAATATTTTATTTTGGTTTTATCATGCCTTTGTTAGGCCCCTTTTAGATTCAGTTCAGGTCACCATACATTAGAATGGACACAAGTTCACTTGAACACGTACAGAGAAACATGGCACAGGTAATCCCCAAAGCTAGAAGCCTTTCCTATGAAGAGAATAAATAAAGCTTATTTTACATTTTCTGGAAGGATGAAGAGTAAGGGATGACATAATTGATGTATGTAAATACTGTATACGAAAGGGTAAAGGGTATAATGTATACAAGGGCAATATTTACAAATGGGGATACTGGAGATGTCACAATAACGTGGCTGAAGTATGTTGACCAATCCACACACTAGAAAATGAAGGGACGACTTGAGAATGGTCCAGGACGGACCGAAACGTCGTCGTCCCTTCGACTTCTAGTGTGTGGTCTGGTCAACATACTTCAGCCACGTTATTGTGACTCATTGCCTGTATACAAGGGCATATAAATAAGGTTTTAAATATACCTACACAAAATAGAACACACTGCAAGGGATATTAATTGGGGAAATTTTTAGTTTTAACCACTGCACTGCGCAAAGCGCCTTTAGGTGCTCAGAGAGTTGTGCTTTTTGTTTTTTTATTTGGCTATATTTTAATGTTTTTTAATGTTTTCATTACTATTTGTGTTTTGAAATGGAAATAGTTGACTTTGGAAACATTTTGACATTAAATTTACCTGAACATTTGTAAAAATAACAAAAATATGTCCTTGACAATTGCACCAAGACGTTTTTGCTGAAAATAGGTGAGCAGTGCAAGGGTTAAGGAAAGACCTGGTTTGGAAATAGGGTTGTTGATTTATGAAACAAATTTCCAGAAACATAATATAAGAATGTACTATTCCATGTACATTCATTGTTGCACTAATAATTAAATTTTGTAGTAGGATTAACTCCATATTATGTCAGTCTTTAGTCACAATCTCATAATGTGATGTGCAGATTTGCTTCAAAATATAAATAATAATAAATAAATAAATGTTTATTTATGGAAGGTACATACATACATACAAGAGATTTTACAAAGTTTGTTGGATTAATAGATAGAGCTAGTACATACAATGCCTAAAGCCACTATTACTCAAAGCGTTCGGGCAGGAAAAACATTAATGACTAAAGCTTAATACTAATGGGTATAAAGAATAAAATGTGTTGAGAACAAATAAAAATAGAGGTAAAAAAGGGGGGAACATGGCTGAAAAAGCAGCACAAATACAATTACAAATTATTACAGACAATTACATTCAAACAGTGTTAAAAAAGAAAAGAAAAAAAGACATGGGTTGACAACAGAGGGGTAAGGTAGATTACAGGGAATTTATAAGGTAGTGCTTCGTTTTTATCTTAAACTGGTTGATGACCAGTTTTGTCATCAAATTTGTATGGCTCTTAAGTGTTTAATAAACCGCACAGGTGTCTGGACACCTGTCTTGTCACTTTATGCCTCTGTTGACTTGCTGTAAACAGGTGCCTGGGAGTTGGGTAAATAGTTGACCTAGAGGGACCTTGATGAGCATGACATGGTCTCCCTGCCTTCTCTCCCCTCTTCCCCTTTCTCTCCTCTCTCCCCTTTCTCCCCTCTCCATTATCACACACGATATACACAACCTAAACCAGTTTATAACCACCTTACTACCACCACCACACCCACAAATGCAAGCAGTCACCACTACACTCGGCACCATCACTATTAAATTGCTATAACCAAAAGGATTAACAAGGACAGCCTCTTTAGTGAGCGAAAATAGGACAAGATGTCTTGTCCTGGTATAAGATATCTGATGATATCTGTGGAAGCAGGAAATGCTAAAAAATCTTAACTAATTAAATATGCTGTACAAGTGGTCAACAAGTAAAATGCACTGAAATAATTCATAGAAGCCATCTTGATCCACAAACATCAAATCCAGATAAATTTCTGGCTTGATATTCACCTCCTAAGGAATTTCCAATCTCAAGTAAAGGTATTCCTTATTCCGACTTTTACCCAGTTATTTCTCCATCCTTACCCGTTGGCAGGGTTGTTGGTCTTCTGTTACTGGTAACAAACTGCGTACTCTTAAGGGTAGTGTGTGTCCTCATAGCCTTCCTCCTACCACCGTAACCGGCGATGGGAAACGGCTCTGGCGAGGTTGCGTATTGGCCACACACACTTAACTCACGGTCACTTAATGGAGCGCCGCCCTGCTCCTTGTTGTCCAAATTGTATTGTCCCTCTTACAGTCATACATATCCTTGTGGAGTGTCCTGACTTCCAGGACGAGCATGTCTCGTTTTCTGACCGTCCCTCGCGGTTATTTGTCTCTCGATAGAATTCTGGTTGAATTGGATTCTTTTGATATCGTTCGCCTTATGCGTTTCTGTTCTTGTATTGGCATCCTTGGTGATATTTAGCGCCCTCTGATTATTCCGCACATTCGATACTGCTACATAGCCTTCCCGGTGTGGTACCTTCTTTTGATAATTACTTACCTAACTACTACAAACACCAGAAGGAATATACACAAGTGAATGGTAATGTTAACAACAAATTCATATGTAAACAGGATGTAGGTGGCATGAAAGTTTGTGAACACGAGAACAGCATTTAAAAGCCCAAACAAATGAGGCTCTGACTACCATATATGTAGCCTGTGCTATACTGTACCATTACTTGGGTGTGCAGTCTGGACATGGAATCTGCACCTTGAGAGCATAACAAGTTTAAGTACAAATGTTAACTAGACTATTACTAGAATTGAGAGCCGATCTATTAAGACAGGTTAGCAGAACTTAATTTCTCAGAGGAGAGAATGAGCAAAGGGGATATGCTCACTATAATGTAACATACTCCATACATAGGTCTGGTCGAGGACCTGGCCGCGGGGACACTAAAAAAAAAAAAGTCCCGAAATCATCTCAAGATAACCTCAAGATACATTTTCTTGTGCCATTTACATTGACAAAACCGTATTCTTAAATGCAAATCCTGTTCTGAAACTCTTCCTTGACAGATGTAATAGAACCCTATAATCACCATACCAAAAAATAAATTTTTCATATTCCCAGAGTCAAACTAAATCTTTGTAAATACGCTATGCAAATAAAGGAATCCTAGTCTACGGAACTCACTCCCTAACGAATTGAAGAGCTGTCCAACCTACGTTTTATTCAAAAATAAAACCAAAAAGTATCTAATATCTTCCTCATAGTTTCCTACCTAGTGCCTAAAACTGTCTCTTGTGCTACCCACTCCTCCAATATATGTGCCTAAGCCATTCAACTTCACCATTGTAATCACCGCTATCGTCTTGTATCATGGTTGTTATATTGAACGCATATTTTACTTCATTATACCTAGAAATAAGCCTCAAATTATGCTACAATGTACCTGTTGATAATCCTCAAATTTTACTATAATGTACCTACTAATGTTCTTCAAATTTTCTTGCTTTGTAACTGTTAACATTTCTCAATTTTGCTAGAAATTACCTACTTAAATTATCTGTTAGGTTAAGGACCTGCCCGAAATGCTATGCGTGTTAGTGACTTTACAAGAATGTAAAATCATCAATGCTATGTATAGTATTGTACTCTCATAAACCCAGTGTACCTTCTTGTATATACTCTATATATAAATAAATAAATAAATGAAAAATTTTTGTTGCTAGAATTTTACATAAATTTAGATGTGCAGTTTTTAACACATGTTTTGACGACTAATTTGTGTTCTTCGCAGGTGAGCCAGTTTGGTCAGGTGACGTGCCTGTCTGGGTTTATTGGCCTTGATGTACCGCCTCCAATGGGACCCCTTTGGATTCTCGGAGACGTCTTCATTGGTCGCTTCTACACGGAATTTGACCTTGGAAATAATCGAGTTGGTTTTGCTGAAGTCAAATAGATGTGAAATGGATTGGATGAAGAACTGTGACAGCTAAACATTGAAGTTCAGCATATTTATATTCTAGGATTTACATGCTTTATAATGTACAATGATTTACAATGATTTACTATCATTACAAGCATGATAGTTGCTTGTGCAGTGAATGCGTGGATTGGTAATGATCTTATAATGGGTGTAGTGTTCAGTGATGTGAACTGATTGCAGTGTGTTAGTAATTGTGAAGTTTCACAAAAACCTAGTTTAGTTGAAACAAAAATATGAATTTGTTTAAAGATTGCTAGTGTGAAGAAGTTACTCATTAAACAAAAGGGAAGTAAATCTTATTGGTTACTTTTACATTTGTTGACCTAAAATTTCAGGTGCATTTTTGACAGTAGAGTAGGTGTTTTGAGGGACCAGTGGTTCACACATGCTGTATGTAAGCTTGATTAGAAGTAAACGTGTTACTTGATATGATGAACCCCCCCCTCCTGAGTGAGTTTTTCTCTTGCATTTTTTTTTGCCTTGCCAGTATGTAGCTTGAAAAATATTTAAAGGCATATATGAAGTGATTTGTGTAACCTCAGTGCATCAAGATATCTTCGTGTTCACACGAATACCTAGTTAGTACTGTACAGCACATTTGCAGTACAGCCAGAATAATGTGTCTTTACCACATGTATTTCAGTAAATTTACCACCATGAACATTAAACACACACGAGTTGAAGAAAGGCCAAGTTTACAGTATTGTGCTTTTGGTGTAAAATTAATATTGCACAGGTGTATGTATTAGTTATGGAAATGAATAGGGATGTAAATTGAAACAATTGATAATTCTATTTGCATTTTGCTTCAATTTAGAGGTTATGCTGTTTGCATGTTACATTTATTATAACAATGTTCATAGCTGTAACTTGTAACATTAAAATCCCATATGGTATTGTAATGTAAGCCATAAGATACCTTACCTTTTATTCATAAATTATGTGGTATAAAGCTTGTTTTTATTCTCCTGTCCAGTACAAAAAATAGCACAAAATAATATAAACAGTACAAATAATAATGTTCACATTACTCTTGAGGTTGCCAGCTCTTTGTGGTTGTGCCTTCCATGTGGGCTCTGTGGTGGGTCAAGTGGCTGGACAGCAAGGTCCAGCCATCTTTTACCAAATGACCTTACTTTACTCCAGACTCGTGGGGTAGGCAACCAGGCCCCAAAGTTGGACTGTGACGGAAAGACAGGCTACGTAGGGCTCAGACCAGGGTTTCTTGTCTTTACTACCTTTTTGGACTCTGTTCTGCTTATTCCATGGTTGGGATGAGCCCTGGTGGTGACTACCTCATTCCATTTTGTGGATTTTTCAGTTGACAACTGCATTCTGCTGTTGTGACATCCTTTGTGGGGCTTCCAGGCACCACATTCGGGTGCATTTGCCGCCTCCTACCAATGCTACTTTCCAGTATTTTTTTTCCCCCTTTGTGGCCTAAGTATATTGATGTTTGTCACAATGAATATACTCCCTAATGTGCACATCCCTAAGCACTAGGGGGCCAGATTCACAAGGCAGTTACACAAATACTTACGAACGTGTACTCCTTTCCTCAATTTTTGACGGCTTTGGTTACATTTATTAAACAGTTTGCAAGCATGAAAACTTGCCAATCAACTGTTATTGTTATAAATAACTGCTGGTGCTTTGGAGCTCATTAACAGTTTAATAATTGTAAACAAAGCCGCCAAAGATTGAGATGATCAAGTTTGTAAGTGTTTGTGTAACTGCTTTGTGAATCTGGTCCTAGGTTGACTACCTGGATTGTACCTGGATGGGGTTTTGGGAGTTCTGCTTGGTCCAATAGGCTGTTGCTTGAGTGGCCAGTAGACCTACTACCACAAAGCTTTGAGTAATTTAGGTGCTTTATCATGTCTTTGTGTGCTGTATATGTTCTCTGTATTCCCTCTTATTCCGGCAATCTGTCTTGCTCTGAATGGGGGAGTGAATATCGAGCAGTACTCGATATGGGACAGCAGAAGTGATTTGAATGGTATGAGCATTGATGGTATCCAGTATTTGAAGGTTCTTGTAATCCATCCTATCATTTTTTTAGATGCTGTATCTGCTTGGTTATGTTGCTAAACGTCAGGTCGTCGGATATTATTCACCAAGCCTTCACGTGTTGCTTTCCTACTATGGGAAGATTTTATTGTTTTGTATCTTGTATTTTGTTTAACGCAGCCACTGTGCCTCCCAGATGGCTCATTTTCCACAAACTGCTCATCATGACTGGGGCCTTATGATATACCACAAAATTTAAACATCCCAAGTAGAAAACAGGGCAACCATATGCTGCCCAGGGCCTATAGTAAACGGTTTCATATTGAAAAAAGTCTTCGAGTAGGCTGCTTTGTCAAGAAGGTCTGTTTGTATCTAGCAACCATGGCTGGTGAACGATCCTCCACCTCGCTGTGTTGTGGCTCGCTCCACTTGATTGCTAACTGAGGATGGAAATTCAGAAGACCTTGATGGAAACAGATTCATCCTTGAAGTATCAAGGATTTGAGTACCCCTGTGGCTAATTTGGGCTCCCTACTGTGAGTATCACCTGTCCTAAAATGTGTATCTAGTTGACCAGACCACACACTAGAAGGTGAAGGGACGACGACGTTTCGGTCCGTCCTGGACCATTCTCAAGTCGATTGCAAATGCAGTAGATTTATCTGCTGTATTTTGTGTGGTGTGGCCATAATGTCCGATGCGAGTTCGTAATGTGGGGTAGTGTTTAAAAGTAGCAGATCAGTTCTCACGGTCTCAATAAAATAAGCCACCACATATTGAATATTAAAGAATGCCTGGGCATTAAATTGTATGGTTTTAAGTGTTCTGGTGGCTTCAGGGTATTGTGTGAAGCATAATCCATTTCAACTGCGAATTTATCTTTAATACTAGCAGTACCCGGCCACGCGTTGCTGTGGCTCGGCAACCTCCCCAGTCCCTCCCCCTTTCCTCCACCATTCCCCCCTCCCCATCCCCTCGTCCACCCCACCATTCCCACACTCCCCTGTCCCCTCGATCTTCCCACCATTCTCCCTCTCCCATCCCCTCGACCTCCCCCATCATCCCCCTCCCCTGTCCCCTTGTCCTCCCCACCATTCTTCACTCCCTGGTCCCCCTCGTCCCCACTATCCCCTACTTCCCCCATCCTCTCGTCTTTCCCACCATTACCCCCTCCCCTGTCCCCTCGTACTACCCACCATCCCCTATTTCCCTGCCCCTCATCCCCAACTCCCCCGTCCCCTCAGCCTCCCCATCATTACCCCCTTCCCTCGTCCCCAACTCCCCTGTCCCCTCGTCCTCCCCAACATTCCCCACTCCCTCGTCCGATGCATTACCAAATGATCTGATGTTCCCATCACTGAAATGTAAGAAAAAGTTAAAAAACGAAATGAAAAACAATGAAAATATACAAAATAAACAATACTCACAAAATGAATGGCATGGTAAACAACACAGCTCAATTCCAACGCAATGTCACAAAATAATTAAATCAAAACGAAAATAAATAAAAATCTGAAAATTAAATTTATCAATGAAATCAGAAACCTTGAAATGGAATCATAACATATTTAGTACAGCGTGTGTTGCTCTTAAGTGCAACAGATGGCTCTGTTTTTCCAAAAAAGCACGTTTTTACCTGTCACAGGTGTGACATCTATATAGTAGGTATATAAAAGCATGTGTTTTTTTCGAATGGAACGTTGTCAAAATTTCAAAGCAATTGGTGAACAACTTTTGGAGATTACAGCGTGTGTTGCTCTTACGTCCAACAAATGGTACTGTTTTTCCAAAAAACATGTTTTTTCCTGTTACAGGTGAGGCATGTATATAGTAGGTATATAAAAACACGTGTCTTCGAATGCAACGTCGTGTCAAAATTTCAAAGCAATCGGTAAAGAGGTTTCGAAGATTTCCCTCGTATGAAAAAAATATGAAAAAACACAGTTTTTAAAAAAACCATGTTTTTTTCCGTCACAGACGGGACATCTATATAGTATGTATATAAAAACCTGCTCGGATGCGAATGGAACGTTGTGTGAAAATTTCAAAGCAATCGGTAAAGAACTTTCGGAGATTAGCGATTTTGAACAAACGAACATTTCCATTTTAATTTATATAGATGATCACTATTCCAGTAAGATGCATGTCGTATCTTTCAAAACAATCGTTTATTATTTTAGGGGAAAGTTTCGTGTAAGGTTGAATTTGAATTTTAAAATCCAGCTTGAAAAAATCCTCAGGACAAACATGGGGACCTTTGACAAGCCGCTGGCTTCCTTTCAATATTGTTAGAGGCCCTCTGGTAAATTCAGATATTCCTCTTTAGAGAGGAATATCTGGAGGAAGATGCTGATGGGGGTTGGTGTAGATTTCCATTCGTGGACCATTCTGAACACGTAGTTATATTTGTGTGGTGAGCAGAAGAGTGGCAGCACTCGGGGTGTTCCTGCTGCCTTGGGTGGTGGGATGATGATGATGATGAAGATTAAGGCACCCAAAAGGTGGCACGGGCATGAATAACCCGTAAGTGGTGGCCCTTTTAAGCCATTACCAGTATCAAGAGCTGATACTGGAGATCTGTGGAGGTGCGACTGCACCCTGCGTGACGGGAGATGTCTCCCGTGGGTGGGGGACATTTTCAAAGTGGCCGAGGGGGTGGGTATGAGGGACAAAGGAGTTTGTTGAATTTGCTGTAGTTTGGGGTTAGCAGCCAGAGTATTTATACGTTTTCTGTGTTGTCTTCATTATTGTTTTTTATGGTGTTGTACAGGGGGGACTGTGGAGAAAGTTGTTAGGTGGAGAATAACACTTGAGGAATTTGAGTGTACCCGAGTTTACCTGAGAGCCACTAATGGCCTCGATGAGGACAGGAAGCCAGCGGATTGTCGTAAGTCCCCCGCCCATTTGCCTTGATCTTTTCCAACAGTACTTTAAAAGTTCAAGAGTTTTGACATCTACAGCTACGGCGGGTAGGCGGTTCAATGTCTTAATAACCCTGTGGGGTGGAAACTGTAGGTTAAGATGAGATTCGTCTTGAGAGTAATAGTGGGATGATGCTTGCAAGTGCATCGTGAGAGAATTGGCTTAGTGCTATATAGTCACGCTGGCTTAGTGCTATAGTCACGCTGGCTTAGTGCTATATAGTCACGCTGGCTTAGTGCTATATAGTCACGCTGGCTTAGTGCTATATAGTCACGCTGGCTTAGTGCTATATAGTCACGCTGGCTTAGTGCTATAGTCACGCTGGCTTAGTGCTATATAGTCACGCTGGCTTAGTGCTATAGTCACGCTGGCTTAGTGCTATATAGTGGCTTAGTGCGTCACGGCTTAGTGCTATATCAGTCTATAGTCACGCACACGCTGGCTTAGTGCTATATAGTCACACTGGCTTAGTGCTGTCACGCTTAGTCACGCTGGCTTAGTGCTGCTTAGTGCATATAGACACGCTGGCTTAGTGCTATATAGTCACGCTGGCTTAGTGCTATAGTCACGCTGGCTTAGTGCTATATAGTCACGCTGGCTTAGTGCTATATAGTCACACTGGCTTAGTGCTATATAGTCACGCTGGCTTAGTGTTATATAGTCACGCTGGCTTAGTGCTATAGTCACGCTGGCTTAGTGCTATATAGTCACGCTGGCTTAGTGCTATAGTCACGCTGGCTTAGTGCTATATAGTCACGCTGGCTTAGTGCTATAGTCACGCTGGCTTAGTGCTATATAGTCACGCTGGCTTAGTGCTATATAGTCACACTGGCTTAGTGCCATATAGTCACGCTGGCTTAGTGCTATATAGTCACGCTGGCTTAGTGCTATAGTCACGCTGGCTTAGTGCTATATAGTCACGCTGGCTTAGTGCTATATAGTCACACTGGCTTAGTGCTATATAGTCACACTGGCTTAGTGCTATATAGTCACGCTGGCTTAGTGCTATATAGTCACGCTGGCTTAGTGCTATATAGTCACACTGGCTTAGTGCTATATAGTCACGCTGGCTTAGTGCTATATAGTCACGCTGGCTTAGTGCTATAGTCACGCTGGCTTAGTGCTATATAGTCACGCTGGCTTAGTGCTACATAGTCACACTGGCTTAGTGCTATATAGTCACGCTGGCTTAGTGCTATATAGTCACGCTGGCTTAGTGCTATATAGTCACACTGGCTTAGTGCCATATAGTCACGCTGGCTTAGTGCTATATAGTCACGCTGGCTTAGTGCCATATAGTTACGCTGGCTTAGTGCTATATAGTCACGCTGGCTTAGTGCTATAGTCACGCTGGCTTAGTGCTATATAGTCACGCTGGCTTAGTGCTATAGTCACGCTGGCTTAGTGCTATATAGTCACGCTGGCTTAGTGCTATATAGTCACGCTGGCTTAGTGCTATATAGTCACGCTGGCTTAGTGCTACAGTCACACTGGCTTAGTGCTTACTGTTGACAATTACCTTAACTTACCGATCAACATAAGCATCATATGAAGAACATTCAGAGAAGTCTTAAGACCCTGAAGTCCTTGAACCACATCGTGGAGTAATCTTGGGTAACTTCAATTTATTTATTTATTTATATACAAGAAGGTACATTGGGTTAGAGAGAATACATAGCATAGTATTTACAATCTTGTAAAGCCACTAGTACGTTTCGGGCAGGTCCTGAATCTAACAGATAATTTTAAGTAGGTAAATTCTAGCAGAACTATTCTCACAACCTGTTCTTTTGTTGGAGTCATTAATAATACAAATCATTGAACATTACAACACACTTGTCAGCATTTTTTAATTTCACACAAGTCCTGAAATATTCAAGATATATGTATATATTAGGAAAAAGTATTCAGTTTACGGTTTTGATGAGTTTACGTTGGAACAGCGGAAAATAAACGTTTTCTTTGTACAAAATAAACATATGGAATAATAAATAAAACTATGTAGAGATAGTGTTTGTACATAAGTAATATATATATATATATATCTCAGGAATATTCAGATTTTAAAACAAAGTGTAAGATACATTACACATTTACACAGGTATACACAGGTTTAGCATGATTTATATAAACATAATAGTGTAATAATTATAATGTGTTTATGAATACAATATTACAGACACACGGGTACAGTTGTAACTGCCTGTAGAGAATATAGAGAAAATGATTTACAATTTTCATTCGCCCCTTGATGCGCATCTCGTAATTCCCCTTTTCGGTTAAAATTTTGAATTCAAACTCAAAATTTGAATTCAAGTTCAGTGTTTTCGTTTAATAACGAACGCAAGAGACGCCGGCGTCCCGCCCACTGCCTCCAGCCACCGGTGCTCGAGTCTGTTTTGCTCTCACTGTTCTCATTAAAGCCAATTCTAATGCTTTAACTCTTGGACAGTTTTGAATCACTCACTATATCCCTAGTCATAGTTCCGTTGGGATCACCGTCGACGTAGGGAGAGTCCGTTGTGTAGATTCATGGAAAGTCTTTCATTCTCTCAGTGGCAACTCCTTCCCTTCAGTTGCGAAGTTGACATCCTCGCTCTTCTTAAATACTTTGCTACTTGGCAACTTTTTTGATGCCGTGGATCATGTATTATTACATATATGTATACATATATACGTATGCATAAATACAGTTTCAGTGCTTCAGCGGTTTACAACAATGTGTGGTACCAGTAGTTTGTTATTTAACACACAACCCCATGGGGGTTCCTCAGTCACTTTCACACTCCACAAGTTCTGGGGCGTGTGTATGAGGCACGCCCAGGCACGCCCAGGGACTCTCAGGCACGCCCAGGGACTCTCAGGCACGGCCATGCACGCCCAGGCACGCCCAGACACGCCCAGGGACTCTCAGGCACGCCCATGCACGCCCAGGGACTCTCAGGCACGCCCAGGCACGCCCAGGGACTCTCAGGCACGCCCAGGCACGCCCAGGGACTCTCAGGCACGCCCAGGGACTCTCAGGCACGCCCAGGCACGCCCAGGGACTCTCAGGCACGCCCAGACACGCCCAGGGACTCTCAGGCACGCCCATGCACGCCCAGGGACTCTCAGGCACGCCCAGGGACTCTCAGGCACGCCCAGGCACGCCCAGGGACTCTCAGGCACGCCGAGGCACGCCCAGGGACTCTCAGGCACGCCCAGGGACTCTCAGGCACGCCCAGACACGCCCAGGCACGCCCAGGGACTCTCAGGCACGCCCAGGAACGCCTAGGGACTCTCAGGCACGCCCAGGCACGCCCAGACATGCCCAGGCACGCCCAGGGACTCTCAGACACACCCAGGCACGCCCAGACACGCCCAGGCACGCCCAGGCACGCCCAGACACGCCCAGGCACGCCCAGACACGCCCCGGCACGCCCAAGGACTCTCAGGCACGCCCAGACACGTTCAGGCACGCCCACGGACTCTCAGGCACGTCCAGGGACTCTCAGGCACGCCCAGGGACTCTCAGGCACGCCCAGGCTCGCCCAAGCACGCACAGGCACGGCCAGGCACGCCCAGGGACTCTCAGGCACGCCCAGGGACTCTCAGGCACGCCCAGGCACGCCCAGGGACTCTCAGGCACGCCCAGGGACTCTCAGGCACGCCCAGGCACGCCCAGGGACTCTCAGGCACGCCCAGGCACGCCCAGGGACTCTCAGGCACGCCCAGGCACGCCCAGGGACTCTCAGGCACGCCCAGGCACGCCCAGGGACTCTCAGGCACGCCCAGGGACTCTCAGGCACGCCCAGGGACTCTCAGGCACGCCCAGGGACTCTCAGGCACGCCCAGGGACTCTCAGGCACGCCCAGGCACGCCCAGGGACTCTCAGGCACGCCCAGGGACTCTCAGGCACGCCCAGGGACTCTCAGGCACGTCCAGGGACTCTCAGACACGCCCAGGCACGCCCAGGCACGGCCAGGCACGCCGGGATCCGGCTAGTCCGTCCTCACTTGCAGACGGAAATCCACTTCTCCTCGGAACAATCTTGACAAGTGACCTTACAGCACCACTTAAACCGGCAGTTACACTTCTTAGTGACAACCTCGCGCCTCTGGTCGTAGCCTCTCCCGCAGCAGAGCGTCGTGCACGAGTCCGCTCCGGTGGAAGTCCTGTTGCAGTGCCGGCCCAGAGTTCCCGCCACGTCCAGCCGCCCGTCCTCCTCGCAGAACGTCGGGGACTTTTCCACGTACAGGAGCGGGGAGTCCGGACTGATTTCCCTGCACAAGGTAAAGCAAGAGAATTATAGTTAAGTAACCGACCTTATATATAAACAACGCGTCTAAGATCACCAGAGAAGGACATTGAAGGACGTAGGACACAATTAACAGTGAGTTTTAGGAATGATGAGGCTTTGGGAAGATATCAGTGCTACAATGACGGCGCTACAATGACGGCGCCAGACAAAGGAGCTACAATGACGGCGCCAGGCAAAGGTGCTACAATGACGGCGCCAGACAAAGGAGCTACAATGACGGCGCCAGGCAGAGGAGCAACAATGACGGCGCCAGACAAAGGAGCTACAATGACGGCGCCAGGCAAAGGTGCTACAATGACGGCGCTAGGCAAAGGTGCTACAATGACGGCGCCGGACAAAGGAGCTACAATGACGGCGCCAGACAAAGGTGCCACAATGACGGCGCCAGACAAAGGTGCTACAATGACAGCGCCAGACAAAGTAGCTACAATGACAGCACCAGACAAAGATGCTACAATGACAGCGCCAGACAAAGATGCTACAATGACAGCACCAGACAAAGATGCTACAATGACAGCACCAGACAAAGATGCTACAATGACAGCACCAGACAAAGATGCTACAATGACAGCGCCAGGCAAAGGAGCTACAATGACGGCGCCAGACAAATGTGCTACAATGACGGCGCCAGACAAAGGTGCTACAATGACGGCGCCACACAAAGGTACTAAAATAACGGCGCCAGGCGAGGCTACAAGTATAGCCTCACCCAGAGATCAACACCCCGGAAATGTAGCGTCAACACCTCTCTAAATCAACCACTATCATAACCATCAGTAACCCAACCACCATCTACCATATTCTACCACCATCTACCACCTACCACCACCATCTACCACCACTCACCTCCTGACGGGGCGATATTTGCGCGCTGTATTGGCCGAGTTACCGAAGACTTCTGAGGCGGCCGACCGAGCGCTGAGGTACTTCTCATGGAGGATGTCACCGACCAGACGAAAGTCCGGCGCGGCTTTCCAGCAGGTCCTGACCTCACACGACCCTGACATCCCGTGGCACTTGCACCTCACCTCCCTGTTTCTCCGGATTAGCTGTGGAGTTTCAGGAATGATAAGGCTTTGGGAAGATATCAGTGCTACAATGACGGCGCCAGGCAAAGGAGCTACAATGACAGCGTCAGACAAAGGAGCTACAATGACAGCGTCAGATAAAGGTGCTACAATGTGACTCTTTATACATATGTGGCTCTTTATACATACGTGTACATATGTGGCTCTTATATACATGACATATATAACATATATATATATATGCACATGTAAGATCTTTAAAATGATTATATACCAATATCATTACCTAATTCATAAGGATTATCTATAACTATTAAATTTGTTAATCTATAATGAGTATATTATCTGAAAACTTCCTAAGTATCTATAATCTTGTGAATTATCTTAAATCATCTGTAATCATTGATATAATCATTTATATGATTAGTGCCGAGTGTATCCTGTCGTGCCGAGTCTATCCTGACTGTGGGTGCAGTTTATAGAATTCCTAACACTGATGTGTCCGAATTCAACTCAAACCTTAGAAATCTAATACTTGATAACAGACTGAACAAAAACCATCTAATTATCGCAGAGGACTTTAATATTGACCTCTGCGAGCCAGAACACTCTACTGCTGTTAGCTTCCTCAACTGTATGAATTCCTGCTTCCTCATACCCTTAATCACTAGACCTACTAGAATCACTGATAGCACTGCCACGACTCTAGATCACATCTGGACAAATATAACCTCTCCGCTTACTTCAGGTATAATCACCGATAGCACTACAGACCATTACCCCACATTTCTCTTAACTAACATTAGCAAACCACCTCTTGAGTCAAGAGAGATACGTTTTAGACTACACAATGAAACTGCTATAGACAATTTTATAACTGCTACTGATAATGTCAACTGGGAGTCCGAGTTAGGTAACATAGAGGACATCAACCTAGCAGTTCAATCTTTTCTTCAAAAAACTCTTAGCCTTTATAATACCCACTGTCCTATGCTTACAAAACAAGTCACAACCAAAAGGCTTAACAATCCCTGGCTTACAAAGGGAATACTTAAATCTATTAATAAAAAACACGACCTTGAGAAAAAGTATAGGTTAGGAATTGTCTCCAAAGAATTCTCAAAGAATTACTCATTATTGCTATCTAAGATAATTAGACGAGCCAAAACTAAATACTACGAAGATAAATTTACCCAAATAAAGAGCAACATTAAACAAACTTGGAGAACCATTTCACAAATATTGGGATCAAAGAAGTCTTTAAATAACAAACCGACTCTACTGTCTAATAACGATGGTCAGCTTTCAGCCTCGGATTCTGCTATTGAGTTCAATAGGTTCTTCTCTTCCATTGGTTCATCCCTTGCTAATGATATTCCATCTTCCAGTACTGACATTAAGGACTATCTTACAGGGAACTATCCCCAGTCTCTGTACCTAAAGCCTATTAATTCCATTGACGTCAATGAGATAATCCTTTCCCTTAAAACCAAGTCTGGTGCCCTTGAGGAGATACCAACTTTAATCTACAAAAAAGCCTCCAGATCTTTAGCCCCTGCTATTGCTTTGCTCTTCAACAAGTCACTTGAACTCCAAACCTTTCCAGATATTCTAAAAAAAGCGAGAGTAACGCCTGTCCACAAATGTGGTGATCTCACAGATGTTAACAACTACAGACCTATATCAATCCTGCCAAACTTGTCAAAATTTTTTGAAAAACTAATCTATAAGCAGCTTTACTCATATCTAGCCAAACTCAATATACTTAGCCCTTGCCAATATGGCTTCAGGCCCAAAAAAAGCACTAACGATGCACTTATTAGTATGCTTAACTCGATTCATACAGCTCTTGATAAAAATGAGTTCCCTGTTGGGTTATTTGTGGACCTGCGTAAAGCTTTCGATACTGTCAACCACCAAAACCTTCTTCTTAAATTACATCATTATATAGTCAGAGGACACTCCCTACAATACCTCAAATCCTACCTTACTGACAGGCTCCAATATGTTTCTGTGAATAATACAATTTCTCCCACCCTACCCATCAACATTGGTGTTCCCCAGGGCAGCATACTTGGCCCTCTCCTCTTTCTCATCTACATTAATGACCTTCCAAATGCCTCCCAACACCTCAAACCAATCCTATTTGCTGACGACACAACCTTCATTTACTCCAGTCCTGATCCCCTTGCTCTAAATGCCACAGTAAATACTGAGCTAAATAAAGTCCATCTGTGGCTAACTGCCAACAAACTCACCCTTAACATTGACAAAACTTTCTATATTCTGTTTGGCAATAAATCCTCTAATCAAATAAATCTCAAAATAAACAATACCCAAATTTGTAACAAATTAGATGGCAAATTCCTTGGCATTCTCATTGACCACAAGCTTAATTTCCAGGGACACATTCTAAACATATCAAAAAAATTTCAAAAACTGTTGGCATTCTTTCTAAGATCAGATATTATGTACCACGCCCTGCCCTGGTGACTCTCTATTACTCCCTTATCTATCCATATCTCAACTATGGTATTTGTGCTTGGGGTTCTACTACCCAAAATCACTTACGTCCTCTAATTACTCAACACAAAGCTTCTATTAGGACAATATCCAATTCTGGCCCCAGACATCACTCGGTACCCTTACTCAAATCCCTGAATATGTTAGACATTAAGTCACTGCACATTCTCTCATGTGTATTATACATATATAAAACGCTAAACTATAATGCCAATTCTGATCTGAAAAGCTTCATAGAAGGTTGTAACAGAACCCATGAGCACCACACCAGAAATAAATACAGTTTTGATATTCCTAGAGTACGACTTAATCAAACTAGAAATGCTCTACAAATCAAGGGCCCAGAATGTGGAATGACCTTCCCAACCATGTTAAAGACTGTACCTCTCTCAACCAGTTTAAGTTAAAAACGAAGCTATACCTAATAAATTCCCTGTAACCTACCTTACCCCTCTATGGTCAACCCATGTATGTTTTTTGTTTTTTTTTGTTTTTTAAAATCAACGCTGTTTTAATGTAATTTTCTGTAATAATTTGTAATTGTATTTGTGCTGTTTTCTCAACAATGTTCCCCCCTCTTTTACCTCTATTTTTATTTGTACTCAACGCATTTTTTTCTTTTTACCCATTAGTTTTAAGCTTTAGTCAGTAGTGTTTTCTCCTGCCCGAAACGCTTTGCGTAATAGTGGCTTTAGGCATTGTATGTACTAGCTCTATCTATAAAGCCAACAAACTTTGTAAAATCTCTTTATGTATGTACCTTTGCCTAAATAAAAATTATTATTATTATTATTATTATATAGTGATTAGCCTTATAGTAATCAGGACTAGGACTTTATATGACAATATTATATTATAATAATTACTAATAATTAGACAATAACTCTGTAGTTATTGTATATAATCTTCTATAATTGTTCTCGTATAAAATGCTTAGTATCACAACTTTTTTTATCCATCCACAGCCTATCAACTTTTTTTTACTCCGTTTTCTTTTTTTTCCCATTCTCTTTTTTCACGTTCTCTTGCGCGCTTTTTAACTCTCTCTTCTTTCTAATTCTCTGTCACGTTCGTGTGACCATCTTGAGACAGGAGGCGTGTCGCTGAGACCTTAAACTCGATGCTTGACCTCCTAAAGTGCCCCAACGCCAAGAAACAGCCGTACTAAAATGACCTTATCGTAACAAAACAGAAAACGGGTCCGTAAGTCAATTCCGCGAGCCGCTATCATTTTCTAGTCCGACAAATTGTGCCCTTAGATATACGTCAAAATGCGACGTTGTATTAGGATTATTGTGAGAAACTGACCTTCCTGCCGACCTCGTTGTTGTAGAGGTGAGTGAAGGAGATCATGTCCTTGGCTCGCTCCCGGACGTCCAGGAACTTCCGAGAGAACTGGGCGCCATATTTGGTGTTATCGTGGCACCCACTCCACTTCCACGCCATCTTGCCCTGCACCTGTACACACGGAGGGAGCAACAGGTTACTGGCTGAGAGAGAGAGAGAGAGAGAGAGAGAGAGAGAGAGAGAGAGAGAGAGAGAGAGAGAGAGAGAGAGAGAGAGAGAGAGAGAGAGAGAGAGAGAGAGAGAGAGAGAGAGAGAGAGAGAGAGAGAGAGAGGAGGAGAGAGAGAGAGAGAGAGAGAGAGAGAGACAGACAGACAGACAGACAGACAGACAGACAGAGAGAGAGACAGACAGACAGACAGACAGACAGACAGACAGACAGACAGACAGACAGACAGACAGACAGACAGAGAGAGAGAGAGAGAGAGAGAAGGAGAGACACAATCGATTTGAGAATGGTCCAGGACGGATCGAAACGTCGTCGTTTCGATCCGTGTGGTCTGGTTAACTTACTTTAGCCACGTTATTGTGACTCATCGCCTGCAGCGAAACAGAGACTGACAGAGACTGACAGAGACTGACAGAGAGAGATAAATGTGTATCTAGAGGCAGACTTCAGAAGAGCTGAAGCAGACGAGGAGTCACAATAACGTGGCTGATATATATTAACCAAACCACACACACTAGAAAGTGAAGGGACGACGACGTTTCGGTCCGTCCTGGACCATTCTCAAGTCGATTGAAACGTTGTGTCGTCCCTTCACTTTCGAGTGTGTGTGGTTTGGTCAACATGAGTTGAACATAACAACTCCTACTCGTAGTTTCACTAAGAACCTCAATATCGGCCCTAGTGAACCCTAGTCAACGTTGAGAGAGACATTCAGACAGACAGACAGACGTCAGACCACACACAAGAAACACACATAACAGCAACGTGAAGCGAGACACACTTAACCGGTCCATGGACCAGACAGCTTTAAAGAGCAATGATGCAACACCGCTCATCCAACTTTAGCGCCAGACACAAACACTTTAGTCACCCGTCCAGCGCCGGCACGGGACAAAAACACTTCCATTAGTCTACCTGTCGGAAGCTCAGGTTCATTACGAACGGAATATATGAAGAATTCAACAACAATAAAATCGGATCTATTATTCAGCAATGATTAATTAATGTTGTTTGTGTTAAGCGAGCAATATGTTGAATATTTTGCATAGTTAATTGGTTACTGTTATTTTAGTTGGAGAAATGTTGTATTAGTTCACGTGTCTGTTGCTCTCTAGGGAACTACGGGCTCACCATAGCCCGTGCTGCATGGAACTTTTTGTTCCAAGTAGCAAATCTTAAACAACAACATTCTCTCTTGTCTTAATGCAGTCCTGTCTGTTCTTCCTGTCATAATATATGTCTTTATCCTTCCTTATTCGTTCCTGTCTGTCTGTCCTTCCAGTGTCCAATCTATCACTCTTTCCTGTCTAATTACACTCCTGTCTATCCTTCCTGTCATTTTGCATTCCTATCTATCCTTCCCGTCTCCCACTATGCAGGTGGACAGACATACGATGAAGTAAAGCGACAGAGCAAAACAGAGATAAACCCATTAACATTACCATCAATACTTAAACATAAATGATGATAATGCTCAATATATCATTAATGATAATACACACACGGGGGCCTCGTAGCCTGGTGGATAGCGCGCAGGATTCGTAATTCTGTGCCGCGGGTTCGATTCCCGCACGAGGCAGAAACAAATGGGCAAAGTTTCTTTCACCCTAAGTGCCCCTGTTACCTTGCAGTAAATAGGTACCTGGGAGTTAGTCGGCTGTCACGGGCTGCTTCCTGGGGTGTGTGGTGTGTGTGGTGTGGGAAAAAAAAAAAGTAGTTAGTAAACAGTTGATTGACAGTTGAGAGGCGGGCCGAAAGAGCAAAGCTCAACCCCCGCAAAAACACAACTAGTAAACACACATTCGCGGTACTCCCAAGTACTCGGTCCAGCCAACTAGCGCCGCGACGCGGTCTAGCCAACGCTCCAAATTATTTGGCCCATGTCGTGGTCTAGTCGGCTAGGGCGTGTGATCACCCTAGCGAACAGGTTCGAGCCCTCTTTACGGCTCTTACGGATTTTCTCAATAATAATAATATTGCCGTTAATAACTTCCTTGTGCGTTTATGTAACATTTGGTTGTTGTAAGCTAGGCCTACTCTTCTGTTGCAAGTTAGGCCTACTCTTCTGTTGTAAGCTAGGCCTACTCTTCTGTTGCAAGCTAGGCCTACTCTTCTGTTGCAAGCTAGGCCTACTCTTCTGTTGTAAGCTAGGCCTACTCTTCTGTTGCAAGCTAGGCCTACTCTTCTGTTGTAAGCTAGGCCTACTCTTCTGTTGTAAGCTAGGCCTACTCTTCTGTTGTAAGCTAGGCCTACTCTTCTGTTGTAAGCTAGGCCTACTCTTCTGTTGTAAGCTAGGCCTACTCTTCTGTTGTAAGCTAGGCCTACTCTTCTGTTGTAAGCTAGGCCTACTCTTCTGTTGTAAGCTAGGCCTACTCTTCTGTTGTAAGTTAGGCCTACTCTTCTGTTGCAAGTTAGGCCTACTCTTCTGTTGCAAGTTAGGCCTACTCTTCTGTTGTAAGCTAGGCCTACTCTTCTGTTGTAAGCTAGGCCTACTCTTCTGTTGCAAGCTAGGCCTACTCTTCTGTTGCAAGTTAGGCCTACTCTTCTGTTGCAAGTTAGGCCTACTCTTCTGTTGCACAATCAACTCCTGTGTTATGTAACTTCTGTCCTTAAAATTGTTCATTTATCTTATGTACTTTGTACACATATTATTCAGTTCAATGTTTGTTCAAGATATGTACAAATATGTACAAATATGTACACATGATATCACAGCTACATATGTGGCTGTGATATCATGTGTACATTACAGTGTCAACCTTACTGTATCATGAGCGGGAAGCCGGGTGGCCGAGCGGACAGCACGCTGGACTTGTGATCCTGTGGTCCTGGGTTCGATCCCAGGCGCCGGCGAGAAACAATGGGCAGAGTTTCTTTCACCCTATGCCCCCTGTTACCTAGCAGTGAAATAGGTACCTGGGTGTTAGTCAGCTGTCACGGGCTGCTTCCTGGGGGTGGAGGCCTGGTCGAGGACCGGGCCGCGGGGACACTAAAAAGCCCCGAAATCATCTCAAGATAACCTCAAGATAATATCACTCGCCAGATAATCATGTATTGTTGCACTGTGTATTTGCTAATACGTCTTATATTGCATGTTATGATCCCGGCGTAGAAAATACTGTGAACTGTAGCGGCTCATTTGACTCCCCTCCCAGTGGGTTAGGGGCCAGATTCACGAAAGCAGTTACGAAAGCACTTACGAACGTGTACACATCTTTCCTCAATCTTTGACGGCTTTGGTTACATTTATTAAACAGTTTACAAGCATGAAAACTTGCCAATCAACTGTTGTTATTGTTATAAACAGCCTCCTGGTGCTTCCGAGCTCATTAACTGTTTAATAATTGTAAACAAAGCCGCCAAAGATTGAGAAAAGATGTACAGGTTCGTAAGTGTTTGCGCAACTGCTTCGTGAATCTGGCTCCCTGTTCGCTATCCTATTAGCAGTATTTTCATTGAGAAAATCAACAGAAGCCATCAAGAGGATTCGAACCTGCATACACTTGGCATTCCCAAACACACGCTTTGATCCACTTAGCCTTAGTCTTTTTATAGCATTTCTGGTGTTAATGAAGGAGGAAGAGGTCTTACTAGGCCACAGGAGCAGTTGAAGAGGCGGCCGGCGGCGCAGGCGCGGGCTACGCTGTGGGTGATCCCCGCGGCTGTGATGGCGTGTCCGAAGGCGCTCTCACTGTAACCTGAGGGAGAGAGAGAGAGTAGAGAGATGAAGAGTTGATGGGGGACGAGCATCCAGGGACCTTCAACTCGGAGTACAAGCCCTCTGGGAGGGCTTAATAGTTTATGTAGCTTATTTTCTTATGCACCCTTCCTCTGTCTTGCCCGTCAGTGGTATTGGACCCCATTCCCGTCCCGTGAAGGCAGTGGACCCCTACCCATCCCGTGAAGGCAGTGGACCCCATCCCGTGAAGGCAGTGGACCCCATCCCGTGAAGGCAGTGGAACCCCATCCCGTGAAGGCAGTGGACCCCCATCCCGTGAAGGCAGTGGACCCCCATCCTATCAAAAGTACCCCAAGGTGTGAATAATGATGGAAAAGGTTCCAAAGGCCAATCATGGGTTCAGGACCTGACCTGCCCAGACGATTGGAACCGTCCATCTCTGAAGAATTAAGCTGTTGAGGAGAATAACGGTAATTTGGAGACCCCGAACTCATCAGCTTCTGATGTATTACCGTTTAACACATTTTTATTTATTAGTCTTAGTTGGTAGTGGTGTTTCCTGATTGGTTGAGGTTCCAGAGGGGAATCGTAGCCATTTTCTAGACCTTGTAGACATAAGCAGAAGATCCCAGAGATCTTCTGTCTTCCAGTGTCGTAAGGTGCATTTCCCGCAGCCTTTCCTCATAACTCATGCCTCTTAGTTCTGGGACTAGTCTAGTAGCATACCTTTGGACTTTTTCCAGCTTCGTCTTGTGCTTGACAAGGTACGGGCTCCATGCTGGGGCCGCATACTCCAGGATTGGTCTTACATATGTGGTGTACAAGATTCTGAATGATTCCTTACACAGGTTCCTGAACGCCGTTCTGATGTTAGCCAGCCTCGCATATGCCGCAGACGTTATTCTCTTTATGTGGGCTTCAGGAGACAGGTTTGGTGTGATATCAACTCCTAGATCTTTCTCTCTGTCTGTTTCATTAAGTACTTCATCTCCTATTCTGTATCCTGTGTCTGGCCTCCTGTTTCCACTGCCTAGTTTCATTACCTTACATTCATTTGGGTTGAACTTTAGTAGCCACTTGTTGGACCATTCCTTCAGTTTGTCTAGGTCATCTTGTAGCCTCATATTGTCTTCCTCCATCTTAATCCTCCTCATAATTTTTGCATCATCAGCAAACATTGAGAGGAATGAGTCTATTTCCTCTGGGAGATCATTTACATATATCAGAAACAGTATAGGTCCAAGGACTGACCCCTGCGGGACTCCACTCGTAATGTCTCGCCAATCTGAGACCTCACCCCTCACAGTGACTCACTGTCTCCTGTTGCTTAGGTACTCCTTTATCCAATGGAGTACCTTCCCTTTCACTCCAGCCTGCATCTCCAACTTTCGCACTAGCCTCTTGTGTGGCACTGTATCAAAGGCTTTCTGACAATCCAAAAATATGCAGTCTGCCCACCCTTCTCTTTCTTGCCTTATTTTTGTTGCCTGGTCGTAGAATTCAAGTAACCCTGTGAGGCAGGACCTGCCATCCCTGAACCCATGTTGATGCTGTGTTACAAAGTTCTTTCGCTCCAGATGTTCCACTAGCTTTCTTCGCACAATCTTCTCCATCAGCTTGCATGGTATGCAGGTTAGGGACACTGAGTGTGCGTATGTGTGTGCGTGTGTGTGCGTGCGTGTGTGTGTGCGAGCGTGCGTGCGAGGCAGGAGGAGTGGGTGGTCCACAGGGCCTCCTGTCACCCACAATGACGGACTAACAAAGGTCCAAGTTTGTCATTCATAAAGGTGATAGAGGTGGCCAGGGGGCCGGGTTCCAGCGCCCCCTGGCCCACCACCGCTCTACACCGGCGGGTTATAAACGTCTCCCACAAAGCCTGCTGGCCAATGAAAGCCAGTGTGGGCGTGGCTTAGAGTGACAACGCAATCAGATGCGACTTAAGTTAGCCAATCAGGGAGGCTAAGGAGTGGCTAGGCTTTCCTGAAGCCTTGCGCACTGTCCTCTAATCTCTGATGGGGATTAGCATTAATCTAAGAGATGATTTACAGGTATGAATTAAAGACTGGGATTACAATGAACACAAAAGCCTATTACATGTAGTTAAATTACTATGATAATGTTGTTGTCTTATTAATTCACTGATGGTTAAGGTCGCCTTGACCCACTAATACCCAACTTACACCGGAACTGTCTACGAGTGTTCACCCATCCAGTTACTGACTATGGCCACCGGTATTTAACCTGACCATGCGAGGCATTCACCCTCTGCCTTCTTAATTATATTATCATCTAGTTGTGCTTGCGGGGGTTGAGCTCTGGCTCTTTGGTCCCGCCTCTCAACCGTCAATCAACTGGTGTACAGGTTCCTGAGCCTATTGGGCTCTATCATATCTACATTTAAAACTGTGTATGGAGTCAGCCTCCACCACATCACTGCCTAATGCATTCCATCCGTTAACTACTCTGACACTGAAAAAGTTCCTTCTAACGTCTCTGTGGCTCATTTGGGTACTCAGTTTCCACCTGTGTCCCCTTGTTCGCGTCCCACCAGTGTTAAACAGTTTATCTTTATCTACCCTGTCAATTCCTCTGAGAATTTTGCAGGTAGTGATCATGTCTCTCCTTACTTTTTTTCCTTCCAGTGTCGTGAGGTGCATTTCCCGCAGCCTTTCCTCATAACTCATGCCTCTTAGTTCTGGGACTAGTCTAGTAGCATACCTTTGGACTTTTTCCAAGTTCGTCTTGTGCTTGACAAGGTACGGGCTCCATGCTGGGATCGCATACTCCAGGATTGGTCTTACATATGTGGTGTACAAGATTCTGAATGATTCCTTACACAGGTTCCTGAACGCTGTTCTGATGTTAGCCAGCCTCGCATATGCCGCAGACGTTATTCTCTTTATGTGGGCTTCAGGAGACAGGTTTGGTGTGATATCAACTCCTAGATCTTTCTCTCTGTCTGTTTCATTAAGTACTTCATCTCCTATTCTGTATCCTGTGTCTGGCCTCCTGTTTCCACTGCCTAGTTTCATTACTTTGCATTTACTCGGGTTGAACTTTAGTAGCCATTTGTTGGACCATTCACTCAGTCTGTCTAGGTCATCTTGTAGCCTCCTACTATCATCCTCAGTTTCAATCCTCCTCATAATTTTTGCATCATCAGCAAACATTGAGAGAACACACACACACACACACACACACCCACACACACACACACACACACACACACACACACACACACACACACACACACACACACACACACACACACACCACACACCCACACACACACACACACACACACACAACACACACACACACACACACACACACACACACACACACACACACACACACACACACACACACACACACACACACACACACACACACACACACCCACATACACAAACACACACCCACACACACACACACCACACACACACACACACACACACACACACACACACACACACACACACACACACACACACACACACACACACACACACACACACACATACACACACACACACCCACACACACACACACCCACACCCACACACACACACACACACACACACACACACACACACACACACACACACACACACACACACACACACACACACACACACACACACACACACACACACACACACACACACACACACATCACTACACAATAAGCCAATAAATAACCAACATTCAACAGGTGAACAGGTGAGTTAAGACCAATTAATTAATTACTCCCGTCACCGACAGGTTACAAAAATATTATTGTTGATGTCAATGTTGGCAGGTGGCTACCGTTACCTGTGGCAGGTGGCTACCGTTACCTGTGGCAGGTGGCTACCGTTACCTGTGGCAGGTGGCTACCGTTACCTGTGGCAGGTGGCTACCGTTACCTGTGGCAGGTGGCTACCGTTACCTGTGGCAGGTGGCTACCGTTACCTGTGGCAGGTGGCTACCGTTACCTGTGGCAGGTGGCTACCGTTACCTGTGGCAGGTGGCTACCGTTACCTGTGACAGGTGGCTACCGTTACCTGTGGCAGGTGGCTACCGTTACCTGTGGCAGGTGGCTACCGTTACCTGTGGCAGGTGGCTACCGTTACCTGTGGCAGGTGGCTACCGTTACCTGTGGCTGGTGGCTACCGTTACCTGTGGCAGGTGGCTACCGTTACCTGTGGCAGGTGGCTACCGTTACCTGTGGCAGGTGGCTACCGTTACCTGTGGCAGGTGGCTACCGTTACCTGTGACAGGTGGCTACCGTTACCTGTGGCAGGTGGCTACCGTTACCTGTGGCAGGTGGCTACCGTTACCTGTGGCAGGTGGCTACCGTTACCTGTGGCAGGTGGCTACCGTTACCTGTGGCAGGTGGCTACCGTTACCTGTGGCAGGTGGCTACCGTTTCCTGTGGCAGGTGGCTACTGTTACCTGTGGCAGGTGGCTACCGTTACCTGTGGCAGGTGGCTACCGTTACCTGTGGCAGGTGGCTACCGTTACCTGTGGCAGGTGGCTACCGTTACCTGTGGCAGGTGGCTACCGTTACCTGTGGCAGGTGGCTACCGTTACCTGTGGCAGGTGGCTACCGTTACCTGTGGCAGGCGGCTACCGTTACCTGTGGCAGGTGGCTACCGTTACCTGTGGCTACCGTTACCTGTGGCAGGTGGCTACCGTTACCTGGGACAGGTGGCTACCGTTACCTGGGACAGGTGGCTACCGTTACCTGTGGCAGGTGGCTACCGTTACCTGTGGCAGGTGGCTACCGTTACCTGTGACAGGCGGCTACCGTTACCTGTGGCAGGCGGCTACCGTTACCTGTGGCAGGTGGCTACCGTTACCTGTGGCAGGTGGCTACCGTTACCTGTGGCAGGTGGCTACCGTTTCCTGTGGCAGGTGGCTACTGTTACCTGTGGCAGGTGGCTACCGTTACCTGTGGCAGGTGGCTACCGTTACCTGTGGCAGGTGGCTACCGTTACCTGTGGCAGGTGGCTACCGTTACCTGTGGCAGGTGGCTACCGTTACCTGTGGCAGGTGGCTACCGTTACCTGTGGCTGGTGGCTACCGTTACCTGTGGCAGGTGGCTACCGTTACCTGTGGCAGGTGGCTACCGTTACCTGTGGCTACCGTTACCTGTGGCAGGTGGCTACCGTTACCTGTGGCAGGTGGCTACCGTTACCTGTGGCAGGTGGCTACCGTTACCTGTGGCAGGTGGCTACCGTTACCTGTGGCAGGTGGCTACCGTTACCTGTGGCAGGTGGCTACCGTTACCTGTGGCAGGTGGCTACCGTTACCTGTGGCAGGTGGCTACCGTTACCTGTGGCAGGTGGCTACCGTTACCTGTGGCAGGTGGCTACCGTTACCTGTGGCAGGTGGCTACCGTTACCTGTGGCAGGTGGCTACCGTTACCTGTGGCTGGTGGCTACCGTTACCTGTGGCAGGTGGCTACCGTTACCTGTGGCAGGTGGCTACCGTTACCTGTGGCAGGTGGCTACCGTTACCTGTGGCAGGTGGCTACCGTTACCTGTGGCAGGTGGCTACCGTTACCTGTGGCAGGTGGCTACCGTTACCTGTGGCTGGTGGCTACCGTTACCTGTGGCAGGTGGCTACCGTTACCTGTGGCAGGTGGCTACCGTTACCTGTGGCAGGTGGCTACCGTTACCTGTGGCAGGTGGCTACCGTTACCTGTGGCAGGTGGCTACCGTTACCTGTGGCAGGTGGCTACCGTTACCTGTGGCAGGTGGCTACCGTTACCTGTGGCAGGTGGCTACCGTTACCTGTGGCAGGTGGCTACCGTTACCTGTGGCAGGTGGCTACCGTTACCTGTGGCAGGTGGCTACCGTTACCTGTGGCAGGTGGCTACCGTTACCTGTGGCAGGTGGCTACCGTTACCTGTGGCAGGTGGCTACCGTTACCTGTGGCAGGTGGCTACCGTTACCTGTGGCAGGTGGCTACCGTTACCTGTGGCAGGTGGCTACCGTTACCTGTGGCAGGTGGCTACCGTTACCTGTGGCAGGTGGCTACCGTTACCTGTGGCAGGTGGCTACCGTTACCTGTGGCAGGTGGCTACCGTTACCTGTGGCAGGTGGCTACCGTTACCTGTGGCAGGTGGCTACCGTTACCTGTGGCAGGTGGCTACCGTTACCTGTGGCAGGTGGCTACCGTTACCTGTGGCAGGTGGCTACCGTTACCTGTGGCAGGTGGCTACCGTTACCTGTGGCAGGTGGTTACCGTTACCTGTGGCAGGTGGCCACCGTTACCTGTGGCAGGTGGCCACCGTTACCTGTGGCAGGTGGCCACCGTTACCTGTGGCAGGTGGCCACCGTTACCTGTGGCAGGTGGCCACCGTTACCTGTGGCAGGTGGCCACCGTTACCTGTGGCAGGTGGCCACCGTTACCTGTGGCAGGTGGCCACCGTTACCTGTGGCAGGTGGCTACCGTTACCTGTGGCAGGGTGGCTACCGTTACCTGTGGCAGGTGGCTACCGTTACCTGTGGCAGGTGGCTACCGTTACCTGTGGCAGGTGGCTACCGTTACCTGTGGCAGGTGGCTACCGTTACCTGTGGCAGGTGGCCACCGTTACCTGTGACAGGTGGCTACCGTTACCTGTGGCAGGTGGCTACCGTTACCTGTGGCAGGTGGCTACCGTTACCTGTGGCAGGTGGCTACCGTTACCTGTGGCAGGTGGCTACCGTTACCTGTGGCAGGTGGCTACCGTTACCTGTGGCAGGTGGCTACCGTTACCTGTGGCAGGGGGCTACCGTTACCTGTGGCAGGTGGCTACCGTTACCTGTGGCAGGTGGCTACCGTTACCTGTAGCAGGGGGCTACCGTTACCTGTGGCAGGTGGCTACCGTTACCTGTGGCAGGTGGCTACCGTTACCTGTAGCAGGGGGCTACCGTTACCTGTGGCAGGTGGCTACCGTTACCTGTGGCAGGTGGCTACCGTTACCTGTGGCAGGGGGCTACCGTTACCTGTGGCAGGTGGCTACCGTTACCTGTGGCAGGTGGCTACCGTTACCTGTGGCAGGTGGCTACCGTTACCTGTGGCAGGTGGCTACCGTTACCTGTGGCAGGTGGCTACCGTTACCTGTAGCAGGGGGCTACCGTTACCTGTGGCAGGTGGCTACCGTTACCTGTGGCAGGTGGCTACCGTTACCTGTGGCAGGTGGCCACCGTTACCTGTGGCAGGTGGCCACCGTTACCTGTGGCAGGTGGCCACCGTTACCTGTGGCAGGTGGCTACCGTTACCTGTGGCAGGTGGCTACCGTTACCTGTGGCAGGTGGCCACCGTTACCTGTGGCAGGTGGCTACCGTTACCTGTGGCAGGTGGCCACCGTTACCTGTGGCAGGTGGCTACCGTTACCTGTGGCAGGTGGCTACCGTTACCTGTGGCAGGTGGCTACCGTTACCTGTGGCAGGTGGCTACCGTTACCTGTGGCAGGTGGCTACCGTTACCTGTGGCAGGTGGCTACCGTTACCTGTGGCAGGTGGCTACCGTTACCTGTGGCAGGTGGCTACCGTTACCTGTGGCAGGTTGGGCTACCGTTATCTGTGGCAGGTTGAGCTACCGTTACCTGCGGCAGGTGGCTACCGTTACCTGTGGCAGGTTGGGCTACCGTTACCTGTGGCAGGTGGCTACCGTTACCTGTGGCAGGTGGCTACCGTTACCTGTGGCAGGTGGCCACCGTTACCTGTGGCAGGTGGCTACCGTTACCTGTGGCAGGTGGCTACCGTTACCTGTGGCAGGTGGCTACCGTTACCTGTGGCAGGTGGCTACCGTTACCTGTGGCAGGTGGCTACCGTTACCTGTGGCAGGTGGCTACCGTTACCTGTGGCAGGTGGCTACCGTTACCTGTGGCAGGTGGCTACCGTTACCTGTGGCAGGTGGCTACCGTTACCTGTGGCAGGTGGCTACCGTTACCTGTGGCAGGTGGCTACCGTTACCTGTGGCAGGTGGCTACCGTTACCTGTGGCAGGTGGCTACCGTTACCTGTGACAGGTGGCTACCGTTACCTGTGGCAGGTGGCTACCGTTACCTGTGGCAGGTGGCTACCGTTACCTGTGGCAGGTGGCTACCGTTACCTGTGGCAGGTGGCTACCGTTACCTGTGGCAGGTGGCTACCGTTACCTGTGGCAGGTGGCTACCGTTACCTGTGGCAGGTGGCTACCGTTACCTGTGGCAGGTGGCTACCGTTACCTGTGGCAGGTGGCTACCGTTACCTGTGGCAGGTGGCTACCGTTACCTGTGGCAGGTGGCTACCGTTACCTGTGGCAGGTGGCTACAGGTGACGGATCTCCCAATCCTGAACACTCCAGGTACAAACTCTGTGAGCAGGAACTGGGGCATGATCTCCCACACTACATCACCGAATGCCCAGTTATCAGACCATTCAGACCCGTTGGCATGAGGTACCTGGAGCTTTTCAATTACTTTATTACCTCTCGTGTTCATGATGATATCCTCATATTGCACTCAAGAGTCTGCCAGTGCAGACTGCTTATCACATGTCTCTGTATGACTAACCATCCTGCGTTCCTTTCATCTACCTTTCTCTCTCATCTCTCACCTTGTGAATGTGGTTGGTATTCCCGCTGCTAATTAATAGAGCCATTTACACTCACCTAACGACCCGACCCTCCCCCCCCCCGTTTCAGGTGACCAGGTCCCTATCTATTCAATGGAAATTTTCTCCTAGCTCACATGGGAAGTCTCTTCCTAGCTCCTCCCAGCTCTCAGACAAGGAGCTATAACCCTCTCAGACACACACACACACACACACACACACACACACACACACACACACACACACACACACACACACACACACACACACACACACACACACATACACCTACACTCTCACACACACACACACACACACACACACACACACACACACACACACACACACACACACACACACACACACACACACACACACACACACACACCACACACACACACACACACACACACACACACACACACACACACACACACACACACACACACACACACACACACACACACACCACACACACACACACACACACACACACACACACACACACACACACACACACACACACACACACACACACACACACGCGCGTGTGGGGGTAGAGAGGGAGGCAGGGAGGTCCCCTGGTGATTGGCTAGTCTGGTCAGGTAGCAAAATGTTGTTTCTTACAGTAATGGATGGAGGTGTAGTGGTGGGTGTACTGGTCAGCGGTGGTGGGAGGCTGGTGGGTACTGGTGAAGGACTGGTACTGGGGGGGTACTGGGGGATACTGGGGGGGGTACTGGGGGATACTGGGGTTACTGGGGGTACTGGGAGGCTGGTGGGTACTGGTGAAGGACTGGTACGGGGGGGGGTACTGGGGGATACTGGGGGGTACTGGGGGATACTGGGGTTACTGGGGGTACTGGGAGGCTGGTGGGTACTGGTGAAGGACTGGTACTGGGGGGTACTGGGGGGGGTACTGGGGTGGTACTGAGGGGTACTGGGGGTGCTGGGGGTACTGGGGGTACTGGTGGTACTGGGGGTACTGGGAGGCTGGTGGGTACTGGTGAAGGACTGGTACTGGGGGGGTACTGGGGGATACTGGGGGGGGGGGGTACTGGGGGATACTGGGGTTACTGGGGGTACTGGGAGGCTGGTGGGTACTGGTGAAGGACTGGTACTGGGGGGGGGTACTGGGGGATACTGGGGGGGGTACTGGGGGATACTGGGGTTACTGGGGGTACTGGGAGGCTGGTGGGTACTGGTGAAGGACTGGTACTGGGGGGGTACTGGGGGATACTGGGGGGTACTGGGGGATACTGGGGTTACTGGGGTACTGGAGGCTGGTGGGTACTGGTGAAGGACTGGTACTGGGGGGGGGGGTACTGGGGGATACTAGGGGGGGGTACTGGGGGATACTGGGGTTACTGGGGGTACTGGGAGGCTGGTGGGTACTGGTGAAGGACTGGTACTGGGGGGGGGGTACTGGGGGATACTGGGGGGGGTACTGGGGGATACTGGGGTTACTGGGGGTACTGGGAGGCTGGTGGGTACTGGTGAAGGACTGGTACTGGGGGGGTACTGGTGGGGGGTACTGGGGTGGTACTGAGGGGTACTGGGGGTGCTGGGGGGTACTGGGGGGTACTGGTGGTACTGGGGGGTACTGTGGGGTACTGGGAGGCTGGTGGGTACTGGTGAAGGACTGGTACTGGGGGGGTACTGGGGGGGTACTGGGGGTACTGGGGGTACTGGGGGTACTGGGGGGTACTGTGGGGTACTGGGAGGCTGGTGGGTACTGGTGAAGGACTGATACTGGGGGGGGTACTGGGGGGTACTGGGGTACTGGGGGTACTGGGGGGTACTGTGGGGTACTGGGAGGCTGGTTAGGGTACTGGTGAAGGACTGGTACTGGGGGGTACTGGGGATACTGGGGTGGTACTGGGGTGGTACTGGGAGGTACTGGGGGTACTGGGGTGGTACTGAGGGGTACTGGGAGGCTGGTTAGGGTACTGATGAAGGGCTGGTACTGGGGGTACTGGGGTGGTACTGGGGTGGTACTGGGGTGGTACTGGGGGGTACTGGGGGTACTGGAGTGGTACTGGGGGGTACTGGGGGGTACTGGGGTGGTACTGGGGTGGTACTGGGGTGGTACTGGGGGGTACTGGAGTGGTACTGGGGGGTACTGGGGGGTACTGGGGTGGTACTGGGGTGGTACTGGGGTGGTACTGGGGTGGTACTGGGGGTACTGGAGTGGTACTGGGGGTACTGGGGGTACTGGGGGTACTGGAGTGGTACTGAGGGGTACTGGGGGGTACTGGGGTGGTACTGGGGAGATATTTACATACTGGGGAAAGGGATTCGTTTGCATATCAACTATCCAATCTGATTATTCTTACTCCAAGACCTAAGTTCTCCTGATTCGTGGCTTCCACCACCTTCGACCGAGGCGTCGGGATGTCGCTGGTTCGAATCCCATTGGATGATAGTGGGTGTTTCCACTCACATGACGTGAAACAGTTGACAGAGTTACTGGATGCTGGGTATGGAATCAGAGGCTGGAGATACAAGATTAACAGGATAGGATTTAGTGTATCTAGCCTCACTAACGTGGATTTGGGAGTTGGATTCAAGTTGGATTCTCAAGTTGGATAAACAGGGAGAAGTGAGAGTGAAAGCACTTGGGTTAAGAGAGTGCCTCAGCGGACTTATTCCGCTGAAGCACATATTAAGATGAGAGCTTCATATTAAGATGAGAGCTTCATATTAAGATGAGAGCTTCATATTAAGATGAGAGATTCATATTAAGATGAGAGCTTCATATTAAGATGAGAGCTTCATATTAAGATGAGAGCTTCATATTAAGATGAGAGCTTCATATTAAGATGAGAGCTTCATATTAAGATGAGAGCTTCATATTAAGATGAGAGCTTCATATTAAGATGAGAGCTTCATATTAAGATGAGAGCTTCAGAGATAGATGTTATCTATGGGATGCTCCAGAGGTTTGTATAAAAAGCTATCTTATATCTGATGACTGTAAAGTATCTCTGATAAAAGATATTCTAGTCGCTCTTAATCTTTGCTGATGACGAAACTATAAAGAGGAAAACCAATTCTCAGACGGCCATCAGAAACTGAAGTTTCTTGTAGCAAGTGAATTGAATATCTTGGACAACTTGATTAATGGTTCGAGTCGCTATTAGAACTTAAGAAAACTCAAATTATCAGATCAATGTTCTGCCAACCAAGAGATTAGACAAAAAAAAATGGGAGAGGAAACCCATTTGGAATTAAAATGATAACAAATGGGTGATAGACCCCGTCTCCCAAGAACAACATGAACTGGATATCATCAGCGGCACATGCAAGATTGGAAAATAAAAGACTTAGGAAAGGCTTAATTACCCAAAATACCCAACTAATTGACACGGTAGATAACGACTGATGATTTAGAGTGGATGATAACCGAACGAAGATATCCAGGTGGAAACTGAGTACCCAAGTGAGTTAAAGAATGAGTTAATTTTGCTAAAATAGTGAATAATTAGAATGGACAAAGAAATGAAGTTATGTTGACAGATTGAATACGAAGCTACAGCTGTTGCAAGTAGGTTCATACACATAGGGAAGACGATATCTTCCCTATGTGTATGCATGTGTATGTGTACTGGGGTAGTATACACTGAATATACAGATATATACACTGAAGTATACAGCCCTGCTAACTAGCTCCCTAGAGTTAGTATACATTCAGTACTACACCAGCCCTGCTAACTAGCTCCCAGAGTTAGTATACACTCAGTACTACACCAGCCCTGCTAACTAGCACCCAGAGTTAGTATACACCCAGTACTACACCAGCCCTGCTAACTAGCTCCCAGAGTTAGTATACACTCAGTACTACACCAGCCCTGCTAACTAGCTCCCAGAGTTAGTATACACTCAGTACTACACCAGCCCTGCTAACTAGCTCCCAGAGTTAGTATACACTCAGTACTACACCAGCCCTGCTAACTAGCTCCCAGAGTTAGTATACACTCAGTACTACACCAGTCCTGCTAACTAGCACCCAGAGTTAGTATACACTCAGTACTACACCAGCCCTGCTAACTAGCTCCCAGAGTTAGTATACACTCAGTACTACACCAGCCCTGCTAACTAGCTCCCAGAGTTAGTATACACCCAGTACTACATCAGCCCTGCTAACTAGCTCCCAGAGTTAGTATACACTCAGTACTACACCAGCCCTGCTAACTAGCACCCAGAGTTAGTATACACCCAGTACTACACCAGCCCTGCTAACTAGCTCCCAGAGTTAGTATACACTCAGTACTACACCAGCCCTGCTAACTAGCTCCCAGAGTTAGTATACACCCAGTACTACACCAGCCCTGCTAACTAGCTCCCAGAGTTAGAATACACTCAGTACTACACCAGCCCTGCTAACTAGCTCCCAGAGTTAGTATACACTCAGTACTACACCAGCCCTGCTAACTAGCTCCCAGAGTTAGTATACACACAGTACTACACCAGCCCTGCTAACTAGCTCCCAGAGTTAGTATACACTCAGTACTACACCAGCCCTGCTAACTAGCTCCCAGAGTTAGTATACTGGTGCTAATGGAGAACTTGGAGCTGGCGGTCGCTACCTCAAAGTTATCCCTGGGATTAAGGTTCGAACCCACACTAATGGGAAACCAATGCCAACGTCAACCAGTTAATCTCTCCGGTCAAAACTGCATCACGGGCTGTAGCAGGGACTCGAACAGTGGGACACGAGGTAACACAATGCCATGATGCTAAACAAAATGCTTTTATGATCGAAAAACAACTGAACGTCTAGGACGAAAAACTGTTTAACATCGCAATCGCTTCCGCTGCCGTCATCATCAAAACTCAACCCCCCCCCTCAACCTTCTCACCGAGTTGTTACTTGAATGAAGATGCTACGCCATACATACATACATATATACATACATTCACAGAGGTCAGTATATGCATACAGAGGTCAATTAATCTCCAATTGATTGACAGTCGAGAGGCGGGACCAAAGAGCCAGAGCTCAACCCCCACAACCACAACTAGGTGAGTACACACACCCATATGTGTATACAAATGTGTATACAGATGTGTATACAAATACACATAATACATACAATACACATATATGTGTATTTGAATACAAATACACATGTATTTGTATACATATACAAATACACATAAATACATACAATACACATATATGTGGCCTCAGGACCAAACCCTCGCAAGCACAATTAGGTGACTACATACACATATACATATTCATACACATACACACGTCATTCATCAAACATACATACATACAGTCATACATCCCATAATTAGCAGCAGGAAGTCTCTTAAACTCATCAAGGTTCATCATTCATCAAGATAGAGAGAGAGAGAGAGAGAGAGAGAGAGAGAGAGAGAGAGAGAGAGAGAGAGAGAGAGAGAGAGAGAGAGAGAGAGAGAGAGAGAGAGAGAGAGAGAGAGAAGAGAGAGAGAGAGACAGAGACAGAGAGAGAGAGAGAGAGAGAGAGAGAGAGAGAGAGAAGAGAGAGAGAGAGAGAGAGAGAGAGAGAGAGAGAGAGAGAGAGAGAGAGAGAGAGAGAGAGACAGAGACACAGAGAGAGAGAGAGAGAGGAGAGAGAGAGAGAGAGAGAGAGAGAGAGAGAGAGAGAGAGAGAGAGAGAGAGAGAGAGAGAGAGGAGAGAGAGAGAGAGAGAGAGAGAGACAGAGAGAGAGAGAGAGAGAGAGAGAGAGAGAGACAGACAGAGAGAGAGAGACAGAGAGAGAGAGAGACAGAGAGAGAGACAGAGAGAGACAGAGACAGACACAGAGAGAGACACACACACCTGAGCATCACCAGGAGGGGGGAAGCTGCGTGGGGTCACCAAGGCAACCACAGATCATGCCACATCTCCCCGACATAAACAACCATCAAAGCCACTTAGCGCGGCGCGGCTCTCAGTAGCTTGGCTCCTCATGTTATTGAACCCACACACTGATATTCCGGACTCTACACATAGGATAACAGTTCACACACAAACACTCATCATTCTCACCAATATTCTATCATGCTGCCTACCAAACCTATCATTAGAAGCTGTACGTATTGTCAACAGAGGTCAACACATGTGCTCACTCTAAACAGAGGTCAACAGATGTACTCACTCTAAACAGAGGTCAACAGAAGTGCATATACAGGACAGAAACCAACAGGACACACTCACAACAGTAACCAAGAGGTGTGTACACACACTCACAACAGTAACCAAGAGGTGTGTACACACACTCAGAACGGAATGCCTTCACACTCAGAACAGAAGACGAGAGATACACGCGCCACTCAGGGTAGCAACCAACAGGTGTACTCAGACCAGCAAGCGAGAGAAATTGTCCCCATTCAGGACAATCCCCACAGCACCTTCAGGGGCCCTAAACGACCTTCTGAGGGCCCTCAGGATGGCTCCTTGAGGCCGGGCCCGGCCCTACCTGGCCCGGCCCTACCTGGCCGCACTAACTAAGCGACGCCTTGTAAACTACCGTAATAAGGAGAGAGAGAGACACTTTATTGCCTCCAAGAGGTCATTGGGGCCCACAGATTACCGCTGTTAATGTGTGGGGGGAAAACAGCGGTCAAATGAGCGGTTTTATTGCGGTAATTGGAACCTGTTCACACGGCCATTGCCTCTATTACTGAGGCGAGTGACCGTCTTCAGGCCAGGCATTTGTGGTCACGGGGGCAGCAGGGGCAGGGGCAGGGGCAGGGGCAGGGGCAGGGGTAAGGGCAGGGGTAAGGGCAGGGGCAGGGGCAGGGGCAGGGGCAGGGCAAGGGCAAGGGCAGGGGCAAGGGGCAAGGGGCAGGGGCAGGGGTAAGGGCAGGGGTAAGGGCAGGGGCATATGTGGAAGTTATTTCAACATCTTGCAATGACTACATCGCTGCAGGCTGACATGTCATGGTTAACCTGGTTTATATACATGTTATCAAGGCCTGCAGCTTGCACTGCAGGATTTGCCACAAAAAATTCAGCTTTTTATATTAGGTCACATCAGCGGGGTACCGAACAGGAATGCCAACACAGGTGTGTGTGATGGCAACAGTGAGATACCAAACAGGAATGCCAACACAGGTGTGTGTGATGGCAACAGTGAGATACCAAACAGGAATGCCAACAGAGGTGTGTGTGTGGGCAACAGTGAGATATCAAACAGGAATGCCAACAGAGGTGTGTGTGTGGGCAACAGTGAGATATCAAACAGGAATGCCAACAGAGGTGTGTGTGTGGGCAACAGTGAGATACCAAACAGGAATGCCAACAGAGGCGTCTGGCAAGGCAGCGAGCACAAACGACAACAGAGACGTCCGGCGCGACATTCAGAGAGCAATGGCAGCGTTCCCGCCAAAATTAACACCTGGCTTCGATGTAAACAAAGCACTTACACGGGCGGGCTGCAAGGTTCCTGTCAATACAGCGGAAGATCAATAAAATGGTGTGACGTACTCGATGCTTTGAGAGGTGCGGCACATGCGCACTAATGGTTGTCCATCGGAGAGTGCATAATAGACAGAACCTTGTTGATACGAATGGTACAGAGACCGAACCTCGCTGGTACGAACGTTGCATAGACAGAACCTCGCTGGTACGAACGTTGCATAGATAGAACCTCGTTGGTACGAACGTTGCATAGACAGAACCTCGCTGGTACGGACATTGCAGAGACAGAACCCCATTCAGACGGATACTACACAAAGACAGAACCTTGCTGGAACGTATATTGCTGTCAGAAGATGGACAGAACCACATCAATACATATATCACTCTCTCTCTCGAGAGAGAGACAGAACTGACGGAGGTAGCAGAGGACAGAGAACCCCTCCAATCACTGGACTCTGTCCAATCTTACGGTAACTATTCCGAGGCTCCAGATTTACAGACTTTAAAATGGTGTTGCTTACAAATATCACCTTCCACCTTGAGGAAAGATGACCATATTTGCGTAAGAAATATGAAAGAAGGTGTTAAAAAAGTCACTTTGCCAGCGTTAGGGGTCTCCATATAGCAATTAGGAACTCAATCTGAGAGTAATGGGGGAGGGTTGAGAGAGACCAGAAGGTAGGGGAGAATGGGGGAGGAAAAATGGGGGTTTAAGGGGGTAGGTAGGTAAGGGAGGGGTATGGAGAAAGGGAAGGGGTAGTGAGGAAAGGGTTAGATCACATCTAAATGTGTATATTGTCCTCTAAATGTCTCCTTCTCTGTCGCACACGTTAGCAAGTCTGTGTCAAAGCGACACACACACACACAAGATGCATTGATGTGATAAATGACTTGAGAGACCTCAGTATCTTATTGTTCAATATTTGCATGATAGTGTAGGGGGTTATCGCCCCCCTGAGTGACAGATAAGACATAAATATGCACTGAATATATATACATCAATGTCTATATCTATCTCCCTCTCTCTCATATATACATATACCAATATGTAGAGTTGGACCACCAGAAAGGTGACATATGTATTATTCAATATGGACGGCCCTGTAACCTTACCTTCATCATACATATATAATGAAAACTAACCTTTCCCAGGCCCAACACACGCTATCTTAGGCCTAATATAATACATATATGATTCAATGTGTACGTTGTGTATATATGTACTATTCTAGGCCTAGGAATATTTAAGTTGGGATATTAGATTTTTTTGCAGATTCAATAAAGTTAATAGTATAATATAGTATAATATATTATATATATATATATATATATATATATATATATATATATATATATATATATATATATATATATGTCGTACCTAATAGCCAGAACGCACTTCTCAGCCTACTATTCAAGGCCCGATTTGCCTAATAAGCCAAGTTTTCATGAATTAATGTTTTTTCGTCTACCTAACCTACCTAACCTAACCTAACCTAGCTTTTTTTGGCTACCTAACCTAACCTTACCTATAAATATAGGTTAGGTTAGGTTAGGTAGGGTTGGTTAGGTTCGGTCATATATCTACGTTAATTTTAACTCCAATAAAAAAAAATTGACCTCATACATAGAGAAAAGGGTTGCTTTATCATTTCATAAGAAAAAAATTATAGTAAATATATTAATTCAGGAAAACTTGGCTTATTAGGCAAATCGGGCCTTGAATAGTAGGCTGAGAAGTGAGTTCTGGCTACTAGGTACGACATATATATATATATATATATATATATATATATATATATATATATATATATATATATATATATATATATATATATATATATATATATGTGTGTGTGTGTGTGTGTGTGTGTAATTACCTAAGTGTAATTACCTAAGTGTAGTTACAGGATGAGAGCTACGCTCGTGGTGTCCCGTCTTCCCAGCACTCTTTGTCATATAACGCTTTGAAACTACTGGCGGTCTTGGCCTCCACCACCTTCTCCCCTAACTTGTTCCAACCGTCTACCACTCTGTTGGCGAAAGTGAATTTTCTTATATTTCTTCGGCATCTGTGTTTAGCTAGTTTATATCTATGACCTCTTGCTCTTAACGTTCCAGGTCTCAAGAAATCTTCCCTATCGATTTTATCAATTGCTGTAACTATTTTGTATGTAGTGATCATATCACCTCTTTTTCTTCTGTCTTCTAGTTTTGGCATATTTAATGCTTCTAACCTCTCCTCGTAGCTCTTGCCCTTCAGTTCTGGGAGCCACTTAGTAGCATGTCTTTGCACCTTTTCCAGTTTGTTGATGTGCTTCTTAAGATATGGGCACCACACAACCGCTGCATATTCTAGCTTTGGCCTAACAAAAGTCGTGAACAATTTCTTTAGTATATCCCCATCCATGTATTTAAAAGCAGTTCTGAAGTTAGAAAGCGTGGCATAGGCTCCTCGCACACTATTCTTTATGTGGTCCTCAGGTGATAGTTTTCTGTCTAGAACCACCCCTAGATCTCTTTCTTTATCAGAATTCTTTAAAGATTTCTCACATAATATATAGGTTGTGTGGGGTCTATGTTCTCCTATTCCACATTCCACAACATGACATTTATTAACATTAAATTCCATTTGCCAAGTGGTGCTCCATATACTTATTTTGTCCAGGTCATCTTGAAGGGCATGACAGTCATCTAAGTTTCTTATCCTTCCTATAATCTTAGCATCATCAGCAAACATGTTCATATAATTCTGTATACCAACTGGTAGCTCATTTATGTACACAATAAACATCACTGGTGCAAGAACTGAGCCCTGTGGTACTCCACTTGTGACATTTCTCCAGTCCGATACATTTCCTCTGATCACTGCCCTCATTTTTCTATCAGTCAGAAAATTTTTCATCCATGTTAGAAGCTTACCTGTCACCTCTCCAATATTTTCCTGTTTCCAGAACAACCTCTTATGTGGAACTCTGTCGAAAGCCTTTTTTAGGTCCAGATAGATGCAGTCAACCCAACCATCTCTTTCCTGTAAATTCTCTGGTGTGTGTGTGTGTGTGTGTGTGTGTGTGTGTGTGTGTGTGTGTGTGTGTGTGTGTGTGTGTGTGTGTGTGTGTGTGTGTGTGTGTGTGGCCAGATGTCCACTCAGCCTCCGTGACATTATACAGTACTTTATTATACATGACTACAACCGTACTGACATTTACCTCATCGTACATACATATATATATATATATATCTACTCGTCTCTCTCTGACTCACCCTGTCTGTCTGTCTGTCTGTCTGTTTCTCCCTCTGTGCTCAGACCTGTTATACTCTGTCATAAGGCCTGTGGACCACTAGTAAGTAGGTAAAAGTTCAACACTCTTTACCTCTCTCCTGTTTGATAACTCTTCCTCTTTGTGTGAGTCTCTGTGTTCTTCCTGGTAGGTACTCCTTCACCAACTTCAGTATTTCTCCTGATTTACCAGCTTGTTTGGTCCAGTTGGCATAGGAGTCGCTGGTGAGGAACGATGTCAAAAGCTTTTGGGCAACCTAGAAAAATGCAGTGTGTGTGTGTGTGTGTGTGTGTGTGTGTGTGTGTGTGTGTGTGTGTGTGTGTGTGTGTGTGTGTGTGTGTGTGTGTGTGTGTGTGTGTACTCACCTAGTTGTGTTTGCGGGGGGTTGAGCTCTGGCTCTTTGGTCCCGCCTCTCAACTGTCAATCAACTGGTGTACAGGTTCCTGAGCCTATTGGGCTCTATCATATCTACACTTGAAACTGTGTATGGAGTTAGCCTCCACCACATCACTGCCTAGTGCATTCCATCCGTTAACTACTCTGACACTGAAAAAGTTCCTTCTAACGTCTCTGTGGCTCATGTGGGTACTCAGTTTCCACCTGTGTCCCCTTGTTCGCGTCCCACCAGTGTTGAATAGTTTATCCTTGTTTACCCGGTCGATTCCTCTGAGGATTTTGTAGGTTGTGATCATGTCTCCCCTTACTCTTCTGTCTTCCAGTGTCGTAAGGTGCATTTCCCGCAGCCTTTCCTCGTAACTCATGCCTCTTAGTTCTGGGACTAGTCTAGTGGCATACCTTTGGACTTTTTCCAGCTTCGTCTTGTGCTTGACAAGGTACGGGCTCCATGCTGGGGCCGCATACTCCAGGATTGGTCTTACATATGTGGTGTACAAGATTCTGAATGATTCCTTACACAGGTTCCTGAACGCTGTTCTGATGTTAGCCAGCCTCGCATATGCCGCAGACGTGTGTGTGTGTGTGTGTGTGTGTGTATGTGTGTGTGTGTCTGTGTATGTGTGTGTGTGTGTGTGTATGTGTACTCACCTAGTTGTACTCACCTAGTTGTGTTTGCGGGGGTTGAGCTCTGGCTCTTTGGTCCCGCCTCTCAACCGTCAATCAACAGGTGTACAGATTCATGAGCCTATTGGGCTCTGTCATATCTACACACACTATCTGTGTGTGTGTGTGTGTGTTTTTTTTATTTTTTTTATTTTTTTTTTTATTCAGACGAGAACAGGAGCGAACACAAACCAGCGCATGATGGAATGCATTAGGCAGTGATGTGGTGGAGGCTGACTCCATACACAGTTTCAAGTGTAGATATGATAGAGCCCAATAGGCTCAGGAACCTGTACACCTGTTGATTGACGGTTGAGAGGCGGGACCAAAGAGCCAGAGCTCAACCCCCCCCCCCGCAAGCACAACTAGGTGAGTACACACACACACTACCCCAGGAAGTAGCTCGTAGCAGCTGTCTAACCCCCAGGTACTTCTTTACTGCTAGGTGAACAGGTACATCAGGCTGAAACAAACTCTGCCCATGTATTTCTCCCTCTGCCTCGGATCAAACCCGAACCTTAGAACTACGATCCCAGAGCGCTGTCCACTGAGCCGCGAAGCCCCTGTGAGTGAGCAATGACTAGGGGTCACCACCATACCGTGAACCAGGGACCATTTCTGGCAGGGACAATGGGATAATTCACACCCTGGACCCCTGAGAGCGACCCCTGGCGTGTTTACAGGGGCAGGGGAGACCTCGCGCGCCCCTTGCCGCGCCTCCAACATGCGATGGATCCCATCGAGGGGCTCCGGGCGGAGCTGTTAGAGATAACTAGTATCTAAGCTACCGCCTGCAGAGTGAATAGAGATATATATGTTGTGAAGTAGCGCCTGACAGCTGGGTGGACAGCGCTTCGGATTCGTAGTCCTGAGATTCCGGGTTCGATCCCCGGTGGAGACCAAAGGGGAAAAATATTTCTTTCACTCTGATGCCTCTTGTTACCTAGCAGTAAAAAGCTATACCCGGGAGTTAGACAGCTGCTATGGGCTACAGGCTTCCTGGGGGGTGGAGGCCTGGTCAAGGACCGGGCCGCGGGGACACTAAAGCCCCGAAATCATCTCAAGATAACCTCAAGATGTAGACAATAATTTAATGTCGATATTGTCTTAGATTTAACTACTCGGAACGAAGGCTATTTAGCTATTTATTTAGATACTTATTTAGCTATTTTGGGAACAAAATGTCCCAATGAAGGCATTGTGCTACACGAATGATGATCCTGTAATTAAGTTAGATCATTAACTATAAAACTACCAACACAAAACAAAACACGAAACAATGGATATAAATTGGATAAGTTTAGATTTAGGAAAGACCTGGGTAAATACTGGTTCGGTAACTGGGTTGTTGATTTGTGGAATCAATTACTCGGGCATCATAATAGATGTAGGAGATCTTGATTGTTTCAAGCGTAGGTTAGACATATATATATGTGAATGAGTTGGGGGGTGTGGATATACATAATAGCTGCCTCGTAGGGGCTAATAGACCTTCTGCTGATATCTTGATTCTCAGGTTCGTATGATAGTGGTTGTGGTGGTGGAGAGGTTGTTGGTGGGGTCACTGGTGTTGACATAGAGGCTCCTGATTGGTTGGAGAGAGAGAGAGAGAGAGAGAGAGAGAGAGAGAGAGAGAGAGAGAGAGAGAGAGAGAGAGAGAGAGAGAGAGAGAGAGAGAGAGAGAGAGAGAGGGTGGTGGTGTAGGTAAGTGAGTAAGGGAAGGTTGCCCTCCCTCTCCCCCATCTTACCTCTGGCCATAATGGGGGCGGTGTGGGGGTTGTTAGTGGGGGTGCTGAGCGCTGTGCAGTTCCAGCGGTGGTTAGCGAACTGGCGACGACACTCTTTCACAGCGATGTTGAGCCCTATAGCCGCCGCGCCGGCTGTGTCCGTCGACCTGAGGGAGAGAGGGAGAGGGTTCTCGTTACTGCTTTCTGGGTCATGGTTCCTAGTTGACGTCCTTAGGGCATGGGTATTGGAGGGCATGGTATAGGTTTCAAGGGCATGGGTATAAGCTAAATGGCATGGTATAGGTTTCAAGGGCATGGTATAGGTTTCAGGGGCATGGTATAGGTTTCAAGGGCATGGGTATAGGTTTCAGGGGCATGGGTATAGGTTTCAGGGGCATGGGTATAGGTTTCAGGGGCATGGTATAGGTTTCAAGGGCATGGTATAGGTTTCAAGGGCATGGTATAGGTTTCAGGGGCATGGTATAGGTTTCAAGGGCATGGTATAGGTTTCAAGGGCATGGTATAGGTTTCAGGGGCATGGTATAGGTTTCAAGGGCATGGTATAGGTTTCAGGGGCATGGGTATAGGTTTCAGGGGCATGGTATAGGTTTCAAGGGCATGGTATAGGTTTCAAGGGCATGGTATAGGTTTCAAGGGCATGGTATAGGTTTCAAGGGCATGGTATAGGTTTCAAGGGCATGGTATAGGTTTCAAGGGCATGGTATAGGTTTCAAGGGCATGGTATAGGTTTCAGGGGCATGGTATAGGTTTCAAGGGCATGGTATAGGTTTCAAGGGCATGGTATAGGTTTCAAGGGCATGGTATAGGTTTCAGGGGCATGGTATAGGTTTCAAGGGCATGGTATAGGTTTCAAGGGCATGGTATAGGTTTCAAGGGCATGGTATAGGTTTCAAGGGCATGGTATAGGTTTCAAGGGCATGGTATAGGTTTCAGGGGCATGGTATAGGTTTCAAGGGCATGGGTATAGGTTTCAGGGGCATGGTATAGGTTTCAGGGGCATGGTATAGGTTTCAGGGGCATGGTATAGGTTTCAAGGGCATGGTATAGGTTTCAAGGGCATGGTATAGGTTTCAGGGGCATGGTATAGGTTTCAAGGGCATGGTATAGGTTTCAAGGGCATGGTATAGGTTTCAAGGGCATGGTATAGGTTTCAAGGGCATGGTATAGGTTTCAGGGGCATGGGTATAGGTTTCAAGGGCATGGTATAGGTTTCAAGGGCATGGTATAGGTTTCAAGGGCATGGTATAGGTTTCAGGGGCATGGGTATAGGTTTCAGGGGCATGGTATAGGTTTCAAGGGCATGGTATAGGTTTCAGGGGCATGGTATAGGTTTCAAGGGCATGGTATAGGTTTCAGGGGATGGGTATAGGTTTCAGGGGATGGTATAGGTTTCAAGGGCATGGTATAGGTTTCAAGGGCATGGTATAGGTTTCAAGGGCATGGTATAGGTTTCAAGGGCATGGTATAGGTTTCAAGGGCATGGTATAGGTTTCAAGGGCATGGTATAGGTTTCAAGGGCATGGTATAGGTTTCAAGGGCATGGTATAGGTTTCAAGGGCATGGTATAGGTTTCAAGGGCATGGGTATAGGTTTCAGGGGCATGGGTATAGGTTTCAGGGGCATGGTATAGGTTTCAAGGGCATGGTATAGGTTTCAAGGGCATGGTATAGGTTTCAGGGGCATGGTATAGGTTTCAAGGGCATGGTATAGGTTTCAGGGGCATGGTATAGGTTTCAAGGGCATGGTATAGGTTTCAGGGGCATGGTATAGGTTTCAGGGGCATGGTATAGGTTTCAAGGGCATGGTATAGGTTTCAGGGGCATGGTATAGGTTTCAAGGGCATGGTATAGGTTTCAAGGGCATGGTATAGGTTTCAAGGGCATGGTATAGGTTTCAAGGGCATGGTATAGGTTTCAGGGGCATGGTATAGGTTTCAAGGGCATGGTATAGGTTTCAGGGGCATGGTATAGGTTTCAAGGGCATGCTATAGGTTTCAAGGGCATGGTATAGGTTTCAAGGGCATGGGTATAGGTTTCAAGGGCATGGTATAGGTTTCAGGGGCATGGTATAGGTTTCAAGGGCATGTTATAGGTTTCAAGGGCATGGTATAGGTTTCAAGGGCATGGTATAGGTTTCAGGGGCATGGTATAGGTTTCAAGGGCATGGTATAGGTTTCAGGGGCATGGTATAGGTTTCAAGGGCATGGTATAGGTTTCAGGGGCATGGTATAGGTTTCAAGGGCATGGTATAGGTTTCAAGGGCATGGTATAGGTTTCAGGGGCATGGTATAGGTTTCAAGGGCATGGTATAGGTTTCAGGGGCATGGTATAGGTTTCAGGGGCATGGTATAGGTTTCAAGGGCATGGTATAGGTTTCAAGGGCATGGTATAGGTTTCAGGGGCATGGTATAGGTTTCAAGGGCATGGTATAGGTTTCAGGGGCATGGTATAGGTTTCAGGGGCATGGTATAGGTTTCAAGGGCATGGTATAGGTTTCAGGGGCATGGTATAGGTTTCAGGGGCATGGTATAGCATGGTATAGGTTTCAGGGGCATGGTATAGGTATAGGTTTCAGGGGCATGGTATAGGTTTCAAGGGCATGGTATAGGTTTCAGGGGCATGGTATAGGTTTCATGGTATAGGTTTCAGGGGCATGGTATAGGTTTCAGGGGCATGGTATAGGTTTCAGGGGCATGGTATAGGTTTCAAGGGCATGGTATAGGTTTCAGGGGCATGGTATAGGTTTCAAGGGCATGGTATAGGTTTCAGGGCATGGTATAGGTTTCAAGGGCATGGTATAGGTTTTAAGGGCATGGTATAGGTTTTAAGGGCATGGTATAGGTTTCAGGGGCATGGGACACAAACTTGATTATATAATAAACTCACATACTAAGCTCACATACTAAGCTCACAGACTATAAGCTCACAGACTAAGCCCACAGACTAAGCTCACAGACTAAGCTCACAGACTAAGCTCACAGACTAAGCTCACAGACTAAGCTCACAGACTAAGCTCACAGACTAAGCTCACAGACTAAGCTCACAGACTAAGCTCACAGACTAAGGCTCACAGACTAAGCTCACAGACTAAGCTCACTGACTAAGCTCACAGACTAAGCTCACAGACTAAGGCTCACAGACTAAGCTCACAGACTAAGCTCACAGACTAAGCTCACAGACTAAGCTCACAGACTAAGGCTCACAGACTAAGCTCACAGACTAAGCTCACAGACTAAGCTCACAGACTAAGCTCACAGACTAAGGCTCACAGACTAAGCTCACAGACTAAGCTCACAGACTAAGGCTCATAGACTAAGCTTACAGACTAAGCTCACAGACTAAGCTCACAGACTGAGCTCACCGACTAAGCTCACAGACTAAGCTCACAGACTAAGCTCGCAGACTAAGCTCACAGACTAAGGCTCACAGACTAAGCTCACAGACTAAGCTCACAGACTAAGGCTCACAGACTAAGGCTCACAGACTAAGCTCACAGACTAAGCTCACAGACTAAGCTCACAGACTAAGCTCACAGACTAAAGCTCACAGACTAAGCTCACAGACTAAGCTCACAGACTAAGCTCACAGACTAAGCTCACAGACTAAGGCTCACAGATTAAGCTCACAGACTAAGGCTCACAGACTAAGCTCACAGACTAAGCTCACAGACTAAGCTCACAGACTAAGCCCACAGACTAAGGCTCACAGACTAAGCTCACAGACTAAGCTCACAGACTATAAGCTCACAGACTAAGCTCACAGACTAAGCTCACAGACTAAGGCTCACAGACTAAGCTCACAGACTATAAGCTCACAGACTAAGCTCACAGACTAAGGCTCACAGACTAAGCTCACAGACTATAAGCTCACAGACTAAGCTCACAGACTAAGCTCACAGACTAAGCTCACAGACTAAGCTCACAGACTAAGGCTCACAGACTAAGCTCACAGACTAAGCTCACAGACTAAGGCTCACAGACTAAGCTCACAGACTAAGCTCACAGACTAAGCTCACAGACTAAGCTCACAGACTAAGGCTCACAGATTAAGCTCACAGACTAAGCTCACAGACTAAGCTCACAGACTAAGGCTCACAGACTAAGCTCATAGACTAAGCTCAAAGACTAAGCTCACAGACTAAGCTCACAGACTAAGCTCACAGACTAAGCTCACAGACTAAGGCTCACAGACTAAGGCTCACAGACTGAGCTCACAGACTAAGGCTCAAAGACTAAGCTCACAGACTAAGCTCATAGACTGAGCTCACAGACTTAGCTCACAGACTAAGGCTCACAGACTAAGCTCAAAGACTAAGCTCATAGACTGAGCTCACAGATTAAGCTCATAGACTGAGCTCACAGACTAAGCTCACAGACTAAGCTCACAGACTAAGGCTCACAGACTAAGCTCACAGACTAAGGCTCACAGACTAAGCTCACAGACTAAGCTCACAGACTAAGGCTCACAAACTAAGCTCACAGACTAAGCTCACAGACTAAGCTCACAGACTAAGCTCACAGACTAAGCTCACAGACTAAGGCTCACAGACTAAGCTCACAGACTAAGCTCACAGACTAAGCTCACAGACTAAGGCTCACAGACTAAGCTCACAGACTAAGCTCACAGACTAAGACCAACATGTATCATACGTGAGTCAAACATAAACACACACTCACATATGAGTCATAAGTCATTCATGAGTCATAACTGTAGACACACATATATGGAAACATATGAGTCAGCACTTAAGACACATATGGGGTTATAGGACACAGTGTCCTCCTTGGTGATTAGACACAACTGCCAATTAACTTCGTTAACTACTCTACCTCACCATCAAACTACTGCAGGGAACCGGGAATTAAGTTGAGCAAAACGTGGCCATTGTGGGGTAATTCTCCCTTCCTCACAGCTCAAGCTGGTGGCCCAAGATGAGACGCCCCACTCCCACAGCTGGTGGCCCAAGATGAGACGCCCCACTCCCACAGCTGGTGGCCCAAGATGAGACGCCCCACTCCCACAGCTGGTGGCCCAAGATGAGACGCCCCGCTCCCACAGCTAGTGGCCCAAGATGAGACGTCCCCACTCCCACAGCTGGTGGCCCAAGATGAGACGCCCCACTCCCACAGCTGGTGGCCCAAGATGAGACGTCCCCACTCCCACAGCTGGTGGTCCAAGATGAGACGCCACACTCCCACAGCTGATGGCCCAAGATGAGACGTCCCCACTCCCACAGCTGGTGGCCCAAGATGAGACGCCACACTCCCACAGCTGATGGCCCAAGATGAGACGCCCCACTCCCACAGCTGGTGGTCCAAGATGAGACGCCACACTCCCACAGCTGATGGCCCAAGATGAGACGCCCCACTCCCACAGCTGGTGGCCCAAGATGAGACGCCCCACTCCCACAGCTGGTGGCCCAAGATGAAACGCCCCGCTCCCACAGCTGGTGGCCCAAGATGAGACGTCCCCACTCCCACAGCTGGTGGTCCAAGATGAGACGCCACACTCCCACAGCTGGTGGCCCAAGATGAGACGCCCCACTCCCACAGCTGGTGGTCCAAGATGAGACGCCACACTCCCACAGCTGGTGGCCCAAGATGAGACGCCCCACTCCCACAGCTGGTGGTCCAAGATGAGACGCCCCACTCCCACAGCTGGTGGTCCAAGATGAGACGCCCCACTCCCACAGCTGGTGGTCCAAGATGAGACGCCCCACTCCCACAGCTGGTGGTCCAAGATGAGACGCCACACTCCCACAGCTGGTGGCCCAAGATGAGACGCCCCCACTCCCACAGCTGGTGGTCCAAGATGAGACGCCCCACTCCCACAGCTGGTGGCCCAAGATGAGACGCCCCACTCCCACAGCTGGTGGTCCAAGATGAGACGCCCCACTCCCACAGCTGGTGGTCCAAGATGAGACGCCCCACTCCCACAGCTCCCAGACAAGAGGGAGCCAGCTTAGCTTAGCTGCCAACACCTCACACATCGTGTCAGCAAGGCGGACAGCCCGCCTGCTATCATAACATGGTGTCAGCAAGGCGGACAGCCCGCCTGCTATCATAACATGGTGTCAGCAAGGCGGACAGCCCGCCTGCTATCATAACATGGTGTCAGCAAGGCGGACAGCCCGCCTGCTATCATAACATGGTGTCAGCAAGGCGGACAGCCCGCCTGCTATCATAACATGGTGTCAGCAAGGCGGACAGCCCGCCTGCTATCATAACATGGTCACCTCCCCTACGTCTCCCCCTCACAGCCCCTACCCCTCACATGCACCCTCCCCTACCCCTAAAATCCCCCCCCCTCCTTCACCTATCTCTACCCCCCCCCACCCCGTACCTTGAGCTTCTTAATTAGTTCTTAATCTAAGCACAGACTCAGCATCCCAACTACTGAGATGCCTTCCTCAGCCCAGCTGCCCGCGGCCCACCTGCCTCCACTCACCTCTGTGTTCCTCTCCACCCTCAGGAATGTCTTCACGACCCAAGATCACATTCACTCAAAATCTATACCACTTACGGGCTATTCATGCCCGTGCCACCTTCTGAGTGGCTTAATCTTCATCAATCAATCAGGAAAGAGACAGATGACGTCCCCCCACAGACAGTAAACACCGAGAGCCTCGCCCACTGCACAAGAGAGGGTTGTAAACCCCTGATTTGGGTTGAAGGTTTAAGAGAGGGTTTTAGGAAATTAATCTTAAACTTACCTGTAAAATGAATGAGTTCTATAATCCAGGTCAGGAAGACTTTAAGAGCAGCAAGATGAGCTAGTCTTCCATAATCGCTTGATCACCACGACAAAACTATGGAGGACCCTCACATACAGTGGGGTTCAAGAGCTAAAGCTCGATCCTGCAGGCACAAATAGATGAGTAAAAATAGGTGAGTACACACTCGGACCTCGACTCGGAAACTCTTTTGCACCTCACAAAATGTTGTTACGAAAGTTGGAGCAGCAGGCAGGAGTAAAAGGTAAGGTGCTCCAGTGGATAAGGGAGTACCTAAGCAACAGGAAACAGCGAGTAACGGTGAGGGGGAAGACATCAGAGTGGCGAGATGTCACCAGCGGAGTCCCACAGGGCTCAGTACTTGGGACTCATTCCTCTCAATGTTTGCTGATGATGCGAAAAATTATGAGAGGGAATCAAGACAGATGAAGATAGACAGAGACTACAGGATGACCTGGACAAATTAGAGGAATGGTCTAGAAAATGGCTGCTAAAGTTCAACTGAGGAAAGTGTAAAGTAATGAAATTAGGCAAAGGGAGCAGGAGGCTGAACACAAGGTATCATCTGGGAGGTGAAACCCTGCAAGAGTCAAATAGAGAGAAAGATCTGGGGGTTGATATCACACCGAACTTGTCTCCAGAGGCCGATATCAAACGGATATCATCAAAACTTGTCGTTCTCTTGAAATTGTCTTGATGTTCCACTTTCAAGTTGTTTATTGGTGTGCTAAGTAAAATTTCATCCTTTTTTTATAGGATTTTATTAATTTCTTTGTTGCCCTTTGTGTATGGACCTTCACTTGGGTCTAATACTGGCCGTGGTTTTTTTATATTAATTATACATATGTGAAAGATATATTGACCAGACCACACACACTAGAAGGTGAAGGGACGACGACGTTTCGGTCCGTCCTGGACCATTCTCAAGTCGATTGTGACGAATTGAGAATGGTCCAGGACGGACCGAAACGTCGTCGTCCCTTCACCTTCTAGTGTGTGGTCTGGTCATCATACTTTAGCCCCGTTATTGTGACTCCTCGCCTGCACGTGAAAGATATATTTGGTAGTTTTCTTTAGTTAATAATTAAACTTTCTGTTCTAATTTAATTCCTTCATTGTGGCATGATGGCTGCTTGATTCTTCTCTAGTTGTTCAGTCTCGCTGTTTAAATGACCTATTCTTTCTTGGGTTAGTCGTGTCTGCTGAAGCATTTCTGATATTACTTGTTCCTTCTACAGTATCGTCTGACGTTTTCTTTAAAGACAGGTTTCACACACGTTCTTTCTGGTTTCAATCATGTTCAGTCATACTCAACAGTCAATTGTTTTACTCATTGCCTGAGAATTTTAGTACTAATGACAGACTTGTATTGAATAATTATAAGTTCTGTGTTTAATTGTTCCAGTCAATCCTCTAATTATTAAAATCAGATTGAATAGCCAATCTCGCCTGTTAAGGCTCTTAGATAAATTACGAGTATTGATGTCACTTTGAACCTCAGTGAGTTAGTGATCTGAGTGTGTAGAGTGTATGAGATTGTAATCTTCCTGTTTCTTGATTGTGAAGATCAGATCGAGAGTATTCTCGTGGGACGAGCTGTTGTGGTGGTGGAGCGGACTGTTGTGGGGGGTAGGAGGTACGGGTCGGTGGAGGGTGTGAGGGAGAGTGAAAGGGTGACCAGAAAGGCCCAGCACCCTAGGGAGCAACACCCAACTCCTCCTCATTAATGAGAAGGGTGAGGCAGGCACACTATGAGGCCACACGCGCTAAATTGCAAACTGAAATCCTCTCCAGAATGAGCTCCTATTTACCGAGCAATGCGGACGGCTGTGTAGCACGGGGTAGGACGGGCAAGGAATGGCCCGTGCTGGTTCGTTAGGGTAGACCCTTAATAGGTCTGGGGTAATAGGTAATAGCCACGGACCCACAATAGGTCTTATGCACCTGGCTACTATTTAATTAACGACAGACGTTGGTCACGCGTTCAGTCCCACGCCCTGGGGACCTCGTCAGGCCAGCGAAATACCCTCCTACGGGCTCACCATAGCCCGTGCTACTCGCAACTTTCTGTTCCAAATAGTGAATTTTAAACAACAACGAAATACCCATCGTCTTATATTCCTTTCAACGTATCGTTGAAACAAAATGACGTCGTTGTAACTAACATTGATATAACTAACATTGACCACCAGGGGAAACTAGGCTCAAAGGAATACTAAAAAAAAAAGTCTCAAGCAATTTAGAGAAAATGAAATCAGAGGAAAATCGCTAAGTAACTTTTTGTGGTAATACCTAGAGTCTACGAGGCGTCTCTCTCGGGCCAGTACTCTTGGAGTCTACGAGGCGTCTCTCTCGGGCCAGTACTCTTGGAGTCTACGAGGCGTCTCTCTCGGGCCAGTACTCTTGGAGTCTACGAGGCGTCTCTCTCGGGCCAGTACTCTTGGAGTCTACGAGGCGTGTCGGGCCAGTACTCTTGGAGTCTACGAGGCGTGTCTCTCGGGCCAGTACTCTTGGAGTCTACGAGGCGTCTCTCTCGGGCCAGTACTCTTGGAGTCTACGAGGCGTGTCGGGCCAGTACTCTTGGAGTCTACGAGGCGTGTCGGGCCAGTACTCTTGGAGTCTACGAGGCGTGTCGGGCCAGTACTCTTGGAGTCTACGAGGCGTCTCTCTCGGGCCAGTACTCTTGGAGTCCACAAGCGGTAAGATAATTACGTGATGCCAACAGCAGAGCTTAAATCATCATTTGAGTTAGCGTAATTACCTCGCGTCTCGAAAGAGGCCAGCAGCATACTTAACGAATTAGGGCCAGGGAGTGGAACTGCCCTGCCTCCTCAGAGGGGTACAAGGTCCTGGACACCAGGGTTGTTGGACTCTAGGGCTCACAAGGACCTGACTGGGAGTTACCACAGTGGGAGGAAAGATATCAGAGTGACGAAGTGTTACTAGTGATGAAGTAATTAAGAAGATAACGCACTAATTAGCTCCTTCGGCTATATACGACTTAGAAGGTGAATTTAGACCGAGAGAAGGAATAGTGCCTAGTTAACTAGACCATCGAACGCCGACCTGCAGGATGGGAGGATTTCGCTGTACTGTCTAGTCCAATTTCTTGCCCAAGTGGGGGCCAAAGTGGGGGCCAAAGGATTCGACCAACTAAAGCATTGATCCAACAAGTGGCTACTGGAATTCAACTCAATAATTGCAAAGTATCAGTGAGGCTTTAACAAAAGCACTTTACTCCATCATTGAATACAATTATATACACATCTGAGATTCCTCAACTTAGAGTCCATAGTCCCAGGATAGAGCTGCTCAGTATGACCCTTATAGTAGGGACTATCTGGACCTGATGTTGATTCTTTCTTGCCCCGAGATATTTGGGGGTACAACTTCACCTCTATTGTGCTATGTGTGAAGGTCTATGTGAAGGGCAGGACAAATTCCCTTGATACCAACGGGCTCGCCATAGACCGTGCTACTTGGAACTTTGTCCCAGGTAGCGAGTCTTTAACAACAACAACTTGATACTAGTCCAAGCCAGGTGTGGGGTGGGACCCCCCCAGGTAGCGAGTCCAAGGCAGGTGTGTACCGTGTACCACCTCAGGCAGGTGTGTAGCGTGGACTCACCGTGTATCACCTCCTGCAGGTGTGTAGTATACACTCACCGTGTCCCACCTCCTGCAGGTGTGTAGTGTGGACTCACCATGTCCCACCTCCTGCAGGTGTGTAGTATAGACTCACCGTGTCCCACCTCCTGCAGGTGTGTAGTATGGACTCACCGTGTACCACCTCCTGCAGGTGTGAAGTATACACTCACCGTGTCCCACCTCCTGCAGGTGTGTAGTATGGACTCACCGTGTACCACCTCCTGCAGGTGTGTAGTATACACTCACCGTGTCCCACCTCCTGCAGGTGTGTAGTATACACTCACCGTGTCCCACCTCCTGCAGGTGTGTAGTATACACTCACCGTGTCCCACCTCCTGCAGGTGTGTAGTATGGACTCACCGTGTACCACCTCCTGCAGGTGTGTAGTATACACTCACCGTGTCCCACCTCCTGCAGGTGTGTAGTATGGACTCACCGTGTACCACCTCCTGCAGGTGTGTAGTATACACTCACCGTGTCGGAAAATCCGACACCATTTAATATATCATACAGATAATAGCTGTGTTGTATAAACAAGTTACCCATAGAAAACGTAACTTGTAGTGGAATTACCATCTAAAGAAAACGGGATATCATCACCACATACCATTATAAATTGACCAGCTATTCTGCTGGGAATTATTCTTAAATACATTAGTCTTTGGACTTTACCATCATAAAAACATCTTATATAAATTAACTTAATTATCAATATTAAAGTAGAGTAAATGTGACCCTTCTATCACGTTCTGAAATCTGGACAATGTAAGCCAGGCGTCAGAGTGGAGGAAGGAGGGCAGCCATTGTTGTGTCACCTCCGAGACGTGTGGAGCAAATTCGGCTCCTATCATTCTGGACAATGTCGGCCAGTAACGTCAATAGTATGGAGTGTTAAACAGCCATTGTTTTATACTAGACCAGAGGCTCACACGGGAGCAAATTCGGCTCCTGTTAATTTTACTTGGACGTAGTGTTATGGAAACCAAAGGTACCATCTCCAACACGATGTCTACAATTCAAGTTAAGTCTATCCGAAACCCGTTTATCATTCATTTATGGCCATTAATGTCAGGATATAGGGTGACCCGGTTAGATCACGTGGAAGCCTCAAACTAAAGGTAATTAATCCAGGTCTTTAATGTTCCATGTACTGTATAGTGTTTTCTCTGATATAACTTGTCATATATAGGATTCTGGCTTCACAGTTAGCGCCCTTTTGACAGGTCAAGACGAGGAAGAGTTTGTGCATCAGTTACTGGGTGATGGAAGCTACCTCAAAGAGGATAATTTGGTGTCTACACCCTAGTTATACCTGGTGGACTAACCTGCTGTACTATAAGATAAGGAACCTCTTCAATGTATGTAGTCTATTACTGTAGTTTGATTGGCTGCATATATATAAATTAATTAATATAAACCCCCTAATGTGTAGAGGATCGATTTGTGAGATTAAGAGATTATTGCAGAAATACAGTCCACTTATCATTATACAAATTGCTATCGAAGTATATAAATTAACGTAAATATAAATTCATATAAATTAAATAAATATAAATCTCACAGGTCGGTTCCCACACACCGTGTCCCACCTCCTGCAGGTGTGTAGTATGGACTCACCGTGTCCCACCTCCTGCAGGTGTGTAGTATGGACTCACCGTGTCCCACCTCCTGCAGGTGTGTAGTATGGACTCACCGTGTACCACCTCCTGCAGGTGTGTAGTATGGACTCACCGTGTCCCACCTCCTGCAGGTGTGTAGTATAGACTCACCGTGTCCCACCTCCTGCAGGTGTGTAGTATGGACTCACCGTGTCCCACCTCCTGCAGGTGTGTAGTATGGACTCACCGTGTACCACCTCCTGCAGGTGTGTAGTATGGACTCACCGTGTCCCACCTCCTGCAGGTGTGTAGTATAGACTCACCGTGTCCCACCTCCTGCAGGTGTGTAGTATGGACTCACCGTGTCCCACCTCCTGCAGGTGTGTAGTATGGACTCACCGTGTACCACCTCCTGCAGGTGTGTAGTATGGACTCCCCGTGTCCCACCTCCTGCAGGTGTGTAGTATAGACTCACCGTGTCCCACCTCCTGCAGGTGTGTAGTATGGACTCACCGTGTCCCACCTCCTGCAGGTGTGTAGTGTGGACTCACCATGTCCCACCTCCTGCAGGTGTGTAGTATAGACTCACCGTGTACCACCTCCTGCAGGTGTGTAGTATACACTCACCGTGTCCCACCTCCTGCAGGTGTGTAGCGTGGACCCCCCGTGTCCCACCTCCTGCAGGTGTGTAGTGTGGACTCACCGTGTACCACCTCCTGCAGGTGTGTAGCGTGGACCCCCCGTGTCCCACCTCCTGCAGGTGTGTAGCGTGGACTCACCGTGTCCCACCTCCTGCAGGTGTGTAGCGTGGACTCACCGCGTACCACCTCCTGCAGGTGTGTAGTGTGGACTTACCGTGTACCACCTCCTGCAGGTGTGTAGTGTGGACTCACAGTGTACCACCTCCTGCAGGTGTGTAGTGTGGACTCACCGTGTACCACCTCTTGCAGGTGTGTAGTGTGGACTCACCGTGTACACACATGCAGCTGGAGACGACTGAGGCCCACCATGGTACCACCTCCTGCAGGTGTGTAGTGTGGACTCACCGTGTACCACCTCCTGCAGGTGTGTAGTGTGGACTCACCGTGTACACACATGCAGCTGGAGACGACTGAGGCCCACCATGGTACCACCTCCTGCAGGTGTGTAGTGTGGACTCACCGTGTACACACATGCAGCTGGAGACGACTGAGGCCCACCATGGTACCACCTCCTGCAGGTGTGTAGTGTGGGTTCACCGTGTACCACCTCCTGCAGGTGTGTAGTGTGGACTCACCGTGTCCCACCTCCTGCAGGTGTGTAGTATGGACTCACCGTGTCCCACCTCCTGCAGGTGTGTAGTATGGACTCACCGTGTCCCACCTCCTGCAGGTGTGTAGTATGGACTCACCGTGTCCCACCTCCTGCAGGTGTGTAGTATGGCCTCACCGTGTACCACCTCCTGCAGGTGTGTAGTATGGACTCACCGTGTCCCACCTCCTGCAGGTGTGTAGTATAGACTCACCGTGTTCCACCTCCTGCAGGTGTGTAGTATGGACTCACCGTGTCCCACCTCCTGCAGGTGTGTAGTATGGACTCACCGTGTACCACCTCCTGCAGGTGTGTAGTATGGACTCACCGTGTCCCACCTCCTGCAGGTGTGTAGTATAGACTCACCGTGTCCCACCTCCTGCAGGTGTGTAGTATGGACTCACCGTGTCCCACCTCCTGCAGGTGTGTAGTATGGACTCACCGTGTACCACCTCCTGCAGGTGTGTAGTATGGACTCACCGTGTCCCACCTCCTGCAGGTGTGTAGTATAGACTCACCGTGTCCCACCTCCTGCAGGTGTGTAGTATGGACTCACCGTGTCCCACCTCCTGCAGGTGTGTAGTGTGGACTCACCATGTCCCACCTCCTGCAGGTGTGTAGTATAGACTCACCGTGTACCACCTCCTGCAGGTGTGTAGTATACACTCACCGTGTCCCACCTCCTGCAGGTGTGTAGCGTGGACTCCCCGTGTCCCACCTCCTGCAGGTGTGTAGTGTGGACTCACCGTGTACCACCTCCTGCAGGTGTGTAGCGTGGACCCCCCGTGTCCCACCTCCTGCAGGTGTGTAGCGTGGACTCACCGTGTCCCACCTCCTGCAGGTGTGTAGCGTGGACTCACCGCGTACCACCTCCTGCAGGTGTGTAGTGTGGACTTACCGTGTACCACCTCCTGCAGGTGTGTAGTGTGGACTCACAGTGTACCACCTCCTGCAGGTGTGTAGTGTGGACTCACAGTGTACCACCTCTTGCAGGTGTGTAGTGTGGACTCACCGTGTACACACATGCAGCTGGAGACGACTGAGGCCCACCATGGTACCACCTCCTGCAGGTGTGTAGTGTGGACTCACCGTGTACCACCTCCTGCAGGTGTGTAGTGTGGACTCACCGTGTACACACATGCAGCTGGAGACGACTGAGGCCCACCATGGTACCACCTCCTGCAGGTGTGTAGTGTGGACTCACCGTGTACACACATGCAGCTGGAGACGACTGAGGCCCACCATGGTACCACCTCCTGCAGGTGTGTAGTGTGGACTCACCGTGTACCACCTCCTGCAGGTGTGTAGTGTGGACTCACCGTGTCCCACCTCCTGCAGGTGTGTAGTATGGACTCACCGTGTCCCACCTCCTGCAGGTGTGTAGTATGGACTCACCGTGTCCCACCTCCTGCAGGTGTGTAGTATAGACTCACCGTGTACCACCTCCTGCAGGTGTGTAGTGTGGACTCACCGTGTCCCACCTCCTGCAGGTGTGTAGTATAGACTCACCGTGTACCACCTCCTGCAGGTGTGTAGTGTGGACTCACCGTGTACACACATGCAGCTGGAGACGACTGAGGCCCACCATGGTACCACCTCCTGCAGGTGTGTAGTATACACTCACCGTGTACCACCTCCTGCAGGTGTGTAGTATACACTCACCGTGTACCACCTCCTGCAGGTGTGTAGTGTGGACTCACCGTGTACACACATGCAGCTGGAGACGACTGAGGCCCACCATGGTACCACCTCCTGCAGGTGTGTAGTGTGGACTCACCGTGTACACACATGCAGCTGGAGACGACTGAGGCCCACCATGGTACCACCTCCTGCAGGTGTGTAGTGTGGACTCACCGTGTACCACCTCCTGCAGGTGTGTAGTGTGGACTCACCGTGTCCCACCTCCTGCAGGTGTGTAGTATGGACTCACCGTGTCCCACCTCCTGCAGGTGTGTAGTATGGACTCACCGTGTCCCACCTCCTGCAGGTGTGTAGTATAGACTCACCGTGTACCACCTCCTGCAGGTGTGTAGTGTGGACTCACCGTGTCCCACCTCCTGCAGGTGTGTAGTATAGACTCACCGTGTACCACCTCCTGCAGGTGTGTAGTGTGGACTCACCGTGTACACACATGCAGCTGGAGACGACTGAGGCCCACCATGGTACCACCTCCTGCAGGTGTGTAGTATACACTCACCGTGTACCACCTCCTGCAGGTGTGTAGTATACACTCACCGTGTACCACCTCCTGCAGGTGTGTAGTTTGGACTCACCGTGTACACACATGCAGCTGGAGACGACTGAGGCCCACCATGGTACCACCTCCTGCAGGTGTGTAGCGTGGACTCACCGTGTACACACATGCAGCTGGAGACGACTGAGGCCCACCATGGTACCACCTCCTGCAGGTGTGTAGTGTGGACTCACCGTGTCCCACCTCCTGCAGGTGTGTAGTATGGACTCACCGTGTCCCACCTCCTGCAGGTGTGTAGTATGGACTCACCGTGTCCCACCTCCTGCAGGTGTGTAGTATAGACTCACCGTGTACCACCTCCTGCAGGTGTGTAGTGTGGACTCACCGTGTACACACATGCAGCTGGAGACGACTGAGGCCCACCATGGTACCACCTCCTGCAGGTGTGTAGTGTGGACTCACCGTGTACACACATGCAGCTGGAGACGACTGAGGCCCACCATGGTACCACCTCCTGCAGGTGTGTAGTGTGGACTCACCGTGTACACACATGCAGCTGGAGACGACTGAGGCCCACCATGGTACCACCTCCTGCAGGTGTGTAGTGTGGACTCACCGTGTACACACATGCAGCTGGAGACGACTGAGGCCCACCATGGTACCACCTCCTGCAGGTGTGTAGTGTGGACTCACCGTGTACACACATGCAGCTGGAGACGACTGAGGCCCACCATGGTACCACCTCCTGCAGGTGTGTAGTGTGGACTCACCGTGTACACACATGCAGCTGGAGACGACTGAGGCCCAACATGGTACCACCTCCTGCAGGTGTGTAGTGTGGACTCACCGTGTACCACCTCCTGCAGGTGTGTAGTGTGGACTCACCGTGTACACACATGCAGCTGGAGACGACTGAGGCCCAACATGGTACCACCTCCTGCAGGTGTGAAGTGTGGACTCACCGTGTACCACCTCCTGCAGGTGTGTAGCGTGGACTCACCGTGTACACACATGCAGCTGGAGACGACTAAGGCCCACCATGGTACCACCTCCTGCAGGTGTGTAGTGTGGACTCACCGTGTCCCACCTCCTGCAGGTGTGTAGTGTGGACTCACCGTGTCCCACCTCCTGCAGGTGTGTAGTGTGGACTCACCGTGTACACACATGCAGCTGGAGACGACTAAGGCCCACCATGGTACCACCTCCTGCAGGTGTGTAGTATACACTCACCGTGTACCACCTGCAAGTGTGTAGCGTGGACCCCCCGTGTACCACCTCCTGCAGGTGTGTAGTGTGGACTCACCGTGTACCACCTCCTGCAGGTGTGTAGTGTGGACTCACCGTGTCCCACCTCCTGCAGGTGTGTAGTGTGGACTCACCGTGTCCCACCTCCTGCAGGTGTGTAGTGTGGACTCACCGTGTCCCACCTCCTGCAGGTGTGTAGTGTGGACTCACCGTGTCCCACCTCCTGCAGGTGTGTAGTGTGGACTCACCGTGTACACACATGCAGCTGGAGACGACTGATTCCCACCATGGTACCACCTCCTGCAGGTGTGTAGTGTGGACTCACCGTGTACCACCTCCTGCAGGTGTGTAGTGTGGACTCACCGTGTACACACATGCAGCTGGAGACGACTGAGGCCCACCATGGTACCACCTCCTGCAGGTGTGTAGTGTGGACTCACCGTGTACCACCTCCTGCAGGTGTGTAGTATAGACTCACCGTGTACCACCTCCTGCAGGTGTGTAGTGTGGACCCCCCGTGTACCACCTCCTGCAGGTGTGTAGTATAGACTCACCGTGTACCACCTCCTGCAGGTGTGTAGTGTGGACCCCCCGTGTACCACCTCCTGCAGGTGTGTAGTGTGGACTCACCGTGTACCACCTCCTGCAGGTGTGTAGTGTGGACTCACCGTGTACACACATGCAGCTGGAGACGACTAAGGCCCACCATGGTCCTACACACATCATGGTCCAGCGGTTGATCCCATATGCTGGCGTCCCAAGGCGCCTCAAACGTCCGGTTAATCACCTCGTTTGGTGACGACCCAACCACCGGGTAGCCGTAGTTCGGATACCCGACCACCGGATTCTGCGGGTATCTGGTATCTTGGAGATTATCAGCCGGATAACCGATATCGTTTCCGGATATCCTGATGCTGCCAAGGCCGCTGATTCGGAATCCGTTGTCGCCGGAATACGGGTCGTTCGGATTGTTGGAATAGCCGGTATCGGTGGCCGGATAAGCGAGCTGTTGTTGCGGGTATTGGGCAGAGGAGTCTTCCCAGGTTGGCGGGTACCCCGGGTAATGCGGGACATACCCGCCTTGGAAGGATGCGGGTATCTTCTGGTACTTCTTTGGGTACCCGGCCGGCAGGTGGACGTGAAGTCCCTGGTGTCCCCACCTGAGGAGCACAAGAAGTGTTAGGTGAGCATGTAGACCATTCAGACACAGAGTACCAACATGTATAGCAAATTAAATAGTACACAAGTCCCGCTACATATAGCAGACGGGTCCAAGCACCGCTACATATAGCATCTAGGGTCACCTCAGACGTACGGATTACACATGGGATCACGTCTGGGGTCGATTCTAGAACGCAGGTTCGATACCACCGCCCCGCTCCAAAGATTCTATCTGATATATATCACAGTATTGCGATTTCATGGTTGATATTTGGGAGAAAATATCACAGAGGGCCCGCTGTCCATGTGGCAGCTCCTGTTTATGCTCACGCAAACACACACACACACACACACACACTCACACACACACACTCACACACACACACACACTCACACACACACGCACACACACACACACACACACACACACACACACACACACACACACACACACACACACACACACACACACACACACACACACACACACACACACACACACACACACACACACACACACACACACACACACACACACACACACACACACACACACACACACACACACACACACACACACACACACACACACACACACACACACACACACACACACACACACACACACACACACACACACACACACACACACACACACACACACACACACACACACACACACACACACACACACACACACACACACCCACACACACACACTCACACACACACACACACACACACACACACACTCACACACACACACACACACACACGCTTGAAACAATCAAGATAATCCACAATCAAGTGATAGTGAAAGATAATATTGTCGTGTATTGTATTTTGGTTCACCACTTTCTCTTGTGTCTGTGAGGACCCATATATCACGATTTGAGCCGACTCCCGACTTCTGACTTCCGACTCCCGACTTCCGACTCCCGACTTCCGACTCCCGACTTCTGACTCCCGACTTCCGACTCCCGACTTCCGACTCCCGACTTCCGACTCCCGACTTCTGACTCCCGACTTCTGACTCCCGACTCCCGACTTCCGACTCCTGACTTCCGACTCCCGACTTCCGACTTTCGACTTCCGACTTCCTACTCCCGACTTCTGACTCCCGACTTCCTACTCCCGACTTCTGACTTCCGACTCCTGACTTCTGACTCCCGACTTCCTACTCCCGACTTCTGACTTCCGACTCCCGACTTCTGACTCCCGACTTCCTACTCCCGACTTCCGACTCCCGACTTCCGACTTCTGACTCCCGACTCCCGACTTTCTACTCCCGACTTCTGACTTCTGACTCCCGACTCCCGACTTTCTACTCCCGACTTCTGACTTCCGACTCCCGACTTCCGACTCCCGACTTCTGACTTCCGACTCCCGACTCCTGACTCCCGACTTCTGACTTCCGACTCCCGACTTCCGACTCCCGACTTCTGACTCCCTACTCCCAACTCCCGACTCCCACCACCCGACTCGACGTTAGTGTCCCCCCCACACAAGACATCACAAGGAAGATGCACAGGTTTCTAAGGAGCGGAGACTCGTCCCTCTACACTCCCTCCTCAGAGCCGGTATTCTGCTCCACTTTAATGATTTCTTAAATATTGAAGACGAGGACTCACGCAGGTCTGTTGTCCATTCCTCTAGGATCCCGGTACATACCTCGTCTGCTCCTTGGGGGTCGATTGGTGCTCCAAGTTCCATGGAATAACATTCTTCCTGATAACCACTAATAAAATAAACATGTTTAGCTGTCGTTTAAATGACAACTACTTGGGGGTGGACGGTAGAGCGACGGTCTCGCTTCATGCAGGTCGGCGTTCAATCCCCGCGACCGTCCACAAGTGGTTGGGCACCATTCCTTTCCCTGTCGTCTCATCCCAAATCCTTATCCTGACACCTTCCCAGTGCTATATAGTCGTAAAGGCTTCCTCTGTAGTGCGTACCGTTACAAAGTAGTAATTTCTTGAGGTTATCTTGAGATGATTTCGGGGCTTTAGTGTCCCTGAGGCCCGGTCCTCGACCAGGCCTCCACCCCCAGGAAGCAGCCCGTGACAGCTGACTAACACCCAGTTACCTATTTTACTGCTAGGTAACAGGGGGCATAGGGTGAAAGAAACTCTGCCCATTGTTTCTCGCCGGCGCCCGGGATCGAACCCAGGACCACAGGATCACAAGTCCAGTGTGCTGTCCGCTCGTCCGACCAGTTCCCTGTATATATATATATATATATATATATATATATATATATATATATATATATATATATATATATATATATATATATATATATAATAGGACTACCACCTCTGGTGCAAATTTAGGGACCCATAGCCTCGAAGAAGAAAACAAAGAGTACTCAAAGAAAACCTTGTGGATTCTCACTGAACACTTTAATCTTTTCTTCTCCTACCACCCCCATTATTTTTATATATATATATATTTGTTCTATTTGATTGTATTGCCATGCTTTACAGAGAACACACATATATAATATAACAATATACCAATCAGTGTTCGAAGACCTCGTCCAGTTCCTCGGGGGTCGGGTGCGTACCCAAGATACAGCACGCATTACCTCTCTGAACAGCGACACTCAGGCGCTGGAACAGGAAACTGGCCGCTCGGGGGTCTCTAGTTTTCCCAATGAGTTCCTCACCCACCTCCTTTAAGAACTTAAGTGTACATTTACCCCAGGCGCCCAGAGTCTCAGAGCCTATCGGCACGAACCTGTAAGTGTCTAAGTCTCTAAGTAAGTCTCTAAGTAAGTCTCTAAGTAAGTCTCTAAGTCGAACGTTCTAAGTCTCGGTACTTGTTGGTTTTCTGGGTCTTTCTGAAGGTGGCTGCCCCACCTCCTTCAAGGTGGGATATGAGGACAAGGAGCTGGGATACGAGGACAAGGAGCTGGGATACGAGGACAAGGAGCTGGGATATGAGGACAAGGAGCTGGATACGAGGACAAGGAGCTGGGATATGAGGACAAGGAGCTGGGATACGAGGACAAGGAGCTGGGATACGAGGACAAGGAGCTGGGATATGAGGACAAGCAGCTGGGATATGAGGACAAGGAGCTGGGATACGAGGACAAGGAGCTGGGATACGAGGACAAGGAGCTGGGATATGAGGACAAGGACCTGGGATATGAGGACAAGGACCTGGGATATGAGGACAAGGAGCTGGGATATGAGGACAAGGACCTGGGATACGAGGAAAAGTCATGTTTGACCTAATTGGCGTGGGTGGAGTGAGCGGCGTGGGCGGCGTGGGCGGCGTGGGGGGCGGCGTGGGCGGCGTGGGGGGCGGCGTGGGCGGCGTGGGGGGCGGCGTGGGCGGCGTGGGGGGCGGCGTGGGCGGCGTGAGCGGCATAGTAGGAGAAAATGTCGTGTTTATCAAGCGGTGTTTGCATTGGGTCTCCCACACCTGAGGCTACGGATGTGTGTGTGTGTGTACCGGCCGCCCACACCACACATGTGTAACCTCTGTACCGCCTTTCACCCTCCCTAACACACACACACACACACACACACACACACACACACACACACACACACACACACACACACACACACACACACACACACACACACACACAGAAAGCAGAGAGAGATACCAGAGAACCAGGAATGAGTACGTCAGGGTGAGAAGAGAAGCAGAGAAAAATTTTGAAAATGATATAGCAAACAAAGCCAAGACTGAACCAAAGCTACTCCACAGTCACATCAGAAGGAAAACAACAGTGAAAGAACAGGTATTGAAACTTAGAACAGGCGAGGACAGGTATACAGAGAATGACAGAGAGGTGTGCGAGGAACTCAACAAGAGGTTCCAGGAGGTCTTCACAATAGAACAGGGTGAGGTCACTGTGCTAGGAGAAAGGGAGGTAAACCAGGCGGCCTTGGAGGAGTTCGAAATTACGAGAGAGGTCAAGAGACACCTGCTGGATCTGGATGTTAGAAAGGCTGTTGGTCCAGATGGGATCTCACCATGGGTACTGAAAGAGTGTGCAGAGGCACTTTGCTTGCCACTCTCCATAGTGTATAGTAAGTCACTAGAGACGGGAGACCTACCAGAAATATGGAAGACGGCGAATGTGGTCCCAATATACAAAAAGGGCGACAGATAAGAGGCACTGAACTACAGGCCAGTGTCCTTGACTTGTATACCATGCAAGGTGATGGAGAAGATCGTGAGAAAAAACCTGGTAACACATCTGGAGAGAAGGGACTTCGTGACAAATTGCCAACATGGGTTCAGGGAGGGTAAATCTTGCCTTACAGGCTTGATAGAATTCTACGATCAGGTGACACAGATTAAGCAAGAAAGAGAGGGCTGGGCGGACTGCATTTTCTTGGATTGTCGGAAAGCCTTTGACACAGTACCGCATAAGAGGCTGGTACATAAGCTGGAGAGACAGGCAGGTGTAGCTGGTAAGGTGCTCCAGTGGATAAGGGAGTATCTAAGCAATAGGAAGCAGAGAGTTACGGTGAGGGGTGAGACCTCCGATTGGCGTGAAGTCACCAGTGGAGTCCCACAGGGCTCTGTACTTGGATCTATCTTGTTTCTGATATATGTAAATGATCTCCCAGAGGGTATCGATTCATTTCTCTCAATGTTTGCGGACGATGCTAAAATTATGAGAAGGATTAAAACAGAAGAGGACTGTTTGAGGCTTCAAGAAGACCTAGACAAGCTGAAGGAATGGTCGAACAAATGGTTGTTTGAGTTTAACCCAACCAAATGTAATGTAATGAAGATAGGTGTAGGGAGCAGGAGGCCAGATACAAGGTATCATCTGGGAGAGGAAATTCTTCAGGAGTCAGAGAAGGAAAAAGACTTGGGGGTTGATATCACGCCAGACCTGTCTCCTGCAGCACATATCAAGCGGATAACATCAGCGGCATATGCCAGGCTGGCCAACATACGAACGGCATTCAGAAACTTGTGTAAAGAATCATTCAGAACTTTGTATACCACATATGTCAGGCCAATCCTGGAGTATGCAGCCCCAGCATGGAGTCCATATCTAGTCAAGGATAAGACTAAACTGGAAAAGGTTCAAAGGTTTGCCACCAGACTAGTACCCGAGCTGAGAGGTATGAGTTACGAGGAGAGACTACGGGAATTAAACCTCACTTCGCTGGAAGACAGAAGAGTTAGGGGGGGACATGATCACCACATTCAAGATTCTGAAGGGAATTGATAGGGTAGATAAAGACAGGCTATTTAACACAAGGGGAACACGCACAAGGGGAACACGCACAAGGGGACACAGGTGGAAACTGAGTGCCCAAATGAGCCACAGAGATATTAGAAAGAACTTTTTTAGTGTCAGAGTGGTTGACAAATGGAATGCATTAGGAAGTGATGTGGTGGAGGCTGACTCCATACACAGTTTCAAGTGTAGATATGATAGAGCCCAATAGGCTCAGGAACCTGTACACCAGTTGATTGACAGTTGAGAGGCGGGACCAAAGAGCCAGAGCTCAACCCCCTGCAAGCACAACTAGGTGAGTATAGACAGCCCGAGTGAAAAGTGCTCTGGGGTGGTAGTCCGAAAGGCCCAGGTTCGATTTCCGGCCGAGGCACAAACAAATTGGAAGAGTCTCTTTCAACTGCTGCTCCTGTTTACCTACCAGTAAATATGTACCTGGCATGCATGTGTGTGTGTGTGGGAAGCAGAGGTATATATATATATATATATATATATATATATATATATATATATATATATATATATATATATATATATATATATATATATATATATATATATTTTATTAAATATGACCGAAAAAGTAAGATTAATAATTCTAGAATTCTGTCACTAGAATTATTAATCTTACTTTTTCGGTCATATTTAATAAAATATGTCTACAGGAAAGACTGCTACCAAAATATACTAATATATATATATATATATATATATATATATGGGTATAGCACCTACATTATACAAAGGGTGTCTGACGCGGCATTTATCTAACAATGCAGTGAGAATGTATAATGCACTTCAAGGCCCAGAGAGTAACAGCACTACGCTTGAAACACTAACAACAACCTCTGCAACTATAATTACACTTACTTTCTAACGACCTCACTTATCATACACGTTACTACATCATAACTGTCATCTGTCACTAGAGTTATATTTGTTCTTCATCACATTAACCGAAGGTTATAATAATGTTCTTGTCTGTTCTGTTCTGTGTGTGTGTGTGTGTGTGTGTGTGTGTGTGTGTGTGTGTGTGTGTGTGTGTGTGTGTGTGTGTGTGTGTGTGTTGTGTGTGTGTGTGTGTGTGTGTGTACTCACCTAGTTGTGTCTGCAGGATCGAGCATTGACTCTTGGATCAAGAGTGTGTGTGTGTGTGTGTGTGTGTGTGTGTGTGTGTGTGTGTGTGTGTGTGTGTGTGTGTGTGTGTGTGTGTGTGTGTGTGTGTGTGTGTGTGTGTGTGTACTCACCTAGTTGTGTCTGCAGGATCGAGCATTGACTCTTGGATCAAGAGTGTGTGTGTGTGTGTGTGTGTGTGTGTGTATGTGTGTGTTTATATTATGCTGTATTAACTATCATTGCAAATACTGTATATACATTAATCTGCTAATGCATTCTTTTGTATGAATCGATACCAATAGGAAAAAATGTATGTTTGTGAATTCAGAGGTCAGACGCCTAAGGCTAGCCTCACCCAAATTGACAGAGATAAGGGTCTGGTGTCCGGGACGATCATAGACTGGTCGGGGTTGTCATCATTCAAAAGAGAAACGCGAGACAGGGTCGCATTTACACCCCCACGACGATTTTTTTGGCCACTGTATCTACGAAAATATATAAAAATGAACAGAAATTTCCTGCGATATTAAACTGGGGTTGACAGGGGGAGGAGAGGTGAGGATAGGGGAGGGGGTGAGGATAGGGGGCTAAGGGATCAAGGGGATAGGGACGAGGGGGGGAGGGGGGTCTAGGGGGAGAAGATGGCTGGATATATAAGTAGATAGATAGAAACAAATATATGCGTAGATAAATAGATGGATGGACAGAAAGACAGCTGGATAAATGGATAGATGAATAGATAGGTGGATAGAGAGGTGGATAGAGAGATGGATGAAAAGTTGGATAGATAGATGGATAGATATATGAGTAGATAGATGCATAGATGGATAGATGGATAGACGGATAGGTAGATTTATTGACAAATGGGTAGATAGATTAATGGATAGATGCATAGATAGGATAGATGAGTAGATGGATTGATAGCTGGATGGATGGAAATATGGTAGATAGATGGACAGATAGATGGATAGATATATCGATGGATATTTGGATGGATAAATTAATAGATAGATGGAAGGAGAGATGGATACATAGATAGGAGGATAAGAGGAAAGGAACAATCAGGGGAAAGCGCCAAGCCATTACGACTATATAGCACTGGGAAGGGGCCAGGATAAGGATTAGGGATGGGACGGAGGGAAAGGAATGGTGCCCCAACCACTTGTGGACGGTCGCGGGGATTGAACGCCGACCTGCATGAGGCGAGACCATCGCTCTACCGTCCAGCCCAAGCTAATTTCCGGGTACCTTTTTAAAGCTAGGTGAACAGGTGCATTAGGAGATAGAAAATGGGCCCAACCATTTCTGTCCCGCCCTGGTCAGGACACCTGCTGCACCTGGGGACACCTGCTGCACCACCTGGGGACACCTGCTGCACCACCTGGGGACACCTAGACACCTGCTCCACCTGGGGACATCCAGACACCTGCTCCACCTGGGGACATCTAGACACCTGCTCCACCTGGGGACATCTAGACACCTGCTCCACCTGGGGACATCTAGACACCTGCTCCACTTGGGGACATCTAGACACCTGCTCCACCTGGGGACACCTAGACACCTGCTCCACCTGGGGACACCTAGACACCTGCTCCACCTGGGGACACCTAGACACCTGCTCCACCTGGGGACATCTAGACACCTGCTCCACCTGGGGACATCTAGACACCTGCACCACCTGGGGACACCTAGACACCTGCTCCACCTGGGGACATCTAGACACCTGCTCCACCTGGGGACATCTAGACACCTGCTCCACCTGGGGACACCTAGACACCTGCTCCACCTGGGGACACCTAGACACCTGCTCCACCTGGGGACACCTAGACACCTGCTCCACCTGGGGACATCTAGACACAGGCTGCACCTGGGGGACATCTAGACACCTGCTCCACCTGGGAGACATCTAGACACCTGCACCACCTGGGGACATCTAGACACCTGCACCACCTGGGGACATCTAGACACCTGCTCCACCTGGGGACATCTAGACACCTGCTCCACCTGGGGACATCTAGACACCTGCTCCACCTGGGGACATCTAGACACCTGCTCCACCTGGGGACATCTAGACACCTGCACCACCTGGGGACATCTAGACACCTGCTCCACCTGGGGACATCTAGACACCTGCTCCACCTGGGGACATCTAGACACCTGCTCCACCTGGGGACATCTAGACACCTGCTCCACCTGGGGACATCTAGACACCTGCTACACCTGGGAACATCTAGACACCTGCTCCACCTGGGGACATCTAGACACCTGCTCCACCTGGGGACATCTAGACACCTGCTCCACCTGGGGACACCTAGACACTTGCTCCACCTGGGGACATCTAGACACCTGCACCACCTGGGGACATCTAGACACCTGCTGCACCTGGGGACACCTAGACACCTGCACCACCTGGGGACATCTAGACACCTGCTCCACCTGGGGACACCTAGACACCTGCTCCACCTGGGGACATCTAGACACCTGCTGCACCTGGGGACATCTAGACACCTGCTCCACCTGGGGACATCTAGACACCTGCACCACCTGGGGACACCTAGACACCTGCTGCACCTGGGGACACCTGCTGCACCTGGGGACACCTGCTGCACCTGGGGACACCTGCTGCACCTGGGGACACCTGCTGCACCTGGGGACACCTGCTGCACCTGGGGACACCTGCTACACCTGGGGACACCTGCTGCACCTAGGCACCTGCTGCACCTGGGGACACCTGCTGCACCTGGGGACACCTGCTGCACCTGGGGACACCTGCTGCACCTGGGGACACCTGCTGCACCTGGGGACACCTGCTGCACCTGGGGACACCTGCTGCACCTGGGGACACCTGCTGCACCTGGGGACACCTGCTGCACCTGGGGACACCTGCTGCACCTGGGGACACCTAGGCACCTGCTGCACCTGGGGACACCTGCTGCACCTGGGGACACCTGCTGCACCTGGGGACACCTAGACACCTGCTGCACCTGGGGACACCTAGACACCTGCTGCACCTGGGGACACCTGCTGCACCTGGGGACACCTAGACACCTGCTCCACCTGGGGACACCTGCTGCACCTGGGGACACCTAGACACCTGCTGCACCTGGGGACACCTGCTCCACCTGGGGACACCTAGACACCTGCTCCACCTGGGGACACCTGCTGCACCTGGGGACACCTGCTCCACCTGGGGACACCTAGACACCTGCTCCACCTGGGGACACCTAGACACCTGCACCACCTGGGGACATCTAGACACCTGCTGCACCTGGGGACACCTAGACACCTGCACCACCTGGGGACATCTAGACACCTGCTCCACCTGGGGACACCTAGACACCTGCACCACCTGGGGACATCTAGACACCTGCTGCACCTGGGGACACCTGCTCCACCTGGGGACACCTAGACACCTGCTCCACCTGGGGACACCTAGACACCTGCACCACCTGGGGACATCTAGACACCTGCTGCACCTGGGGACACCTAGACACCTGCACCACCTGGGGACATCTAGACACCTGCTCCACCTGGGGACACCTAGACACCTGCTCCACCTGGAGACATCTAGACACCTGCTCCACCTGGGGACATCTAGACACCTGCTCCACCTGGGGACATCTAGACACCTGCTGCACCTGGGGACACCTAGACACCTGCTGCACCTGGGGACACCTAGACACCTGCTGCACCTGGGGACATCTAGACACCTGCTCCACCTGGGGACACCTGCACCACCTGGGGACATCTAGACACCTGCTCCACCTGGGGACATCTAGACACCTGCTGCACCTGGGGACATCTAGACACCTGCTCCACCTGGGGACATCTAGACACCTGCTCCACCTGGGGACATCTAGACACCTGCACCACCTGGGGACATCTAGACACCTGCTGCACCTGGGGACATCTAGACACCTGCTCCACCTGGGGACATCTAGACACCTGCTCCACCTGGGGGACACCTAGACACCTGTTGCACCTGGGGACATCTAGACACCTGCACCACCTGGGGACATCTAGACACCTGCTCCACCTGGGGGACATCTAGACACCTGCTCCACCTGGGGACATCTAGACACCTGCACCACCTGGGGACATCTAGACACCTGCACCACCTGGGGACATCTAGACACCTGCTCCACCTGGGGGACATCTAGACACCTGCTCCACCTTGGGGACATCTAGACACCTGCTCTACCTGGGGGACATGTAGACACCTGCTGCACCTGGGGACATCTAGACACCTGCTCTACCTGGGGGACATCTAGACACCTGCTCTACCAGGGGGACATCTAGACACCTGCTCTACCAGGGGGACATCTAGACACCTGCTCTACCTGGGGGACATCTAGACACCTGCACCACCTGGGGGACATCTAGACACCTGCTCCACCAAGGCAGCTGACAGAAATTTTCTCCGATTTCCCCTTAGATCTTCAGGCGGGAGGAACAGTGTCCAACGCCGGCATGGGGCCCAGGAGCTGGAGTGAGCCGCTGCCCACCGGGTAGAGTTCTTGGGCTCCAGACTCACTTCATCAGTGAGAAAATTCCCTTAGGAGCTATGATGTGGCTTCGAACCTCTGTATCTGGTAGTCCCACGAGCCATATCTCATTTAGACATCACGAAAATGTGATTTCTCGCTGTGAATAGCAGAAGTTTTTGGCTAAATAAACGAATTATTGGTGAAAATGATTGTTTGAGCATGTTATGATAGACCTGGTGACGCATTGTGACGCACGGTGACGCATAGTGACGCATGGTGACGCATAGTGACGCATAGTGACGCACGGTGACGCATGGGGACGCACGGTGACGCATGGTGACACACGGTGACGCATGGTGACGCATGGTGACGCATGGTGACGCATAGTGACGCATGGTGACGCATAGTGACGCATAGTGATGCATGGTGACGCATAGTGACGCATTGTGACGCATGGTGACGCATAGTGACGCATGGTGACGCATAGTGACGCATAGTGACGCATGGTGACACATAGTGACGCATGGTGACACATAGTGACGCATAGTGACGCATGGTGACGCATAGTGACGCATAGTGACGCATGGTGACACATAGTGACGCATGGTGACACATAGTGACGCATAGTGACGCATAGTGACGCATGGTGACACATAGTGACGCATAGTGACGCATAGTGACACATAGTGACACATAGTGACGCATAGTGACGCATGGTGATACATAGTGACGCATGGTGACACATAGTGACGCATAGTGACGCATGGTGACGCATAGTGACGCATAGTGACGCATGGTGACACATAGTGACGCATGGTGACACATAGTGACGCATAGTGACGCATAGTGACGCATGGTGACACATAGTGACGCATAGTGACGCATAGTGACGCATGGTGACACATAGTGACGCATAGTGACGCATGGTGACGCATAGTGACGCATGGTGACACATAGTGACGCATAGTGACGCATGGTGACACATAGTGACGCATGGTGACACATAGTGACGCATAGTGACGCATGGTGACGCATAGTGACGCATGGTGACACATAGTGACGCATAGTGACGCATGGTGACGCATGGTGACACATAGTGACGCATAGTGACGCATGGTGACACATAGTGACGCATAGTGACGCATAGTGACGCATGGTGACGCATAGTGACGCATAGTGACGCATGTCTGTGACAGCTAACAGATGACTACAGCCTCACCTTCTCTCCCGGCTCCCAGAGGAAGCTGAGAGAGGCATCTCAGCCACCGTGGGAAGCTGGCCACTCAGAGATTCATCTCCCGACTCACCTCCATCACTCATTCCTCCCACACGACACCTAGGTATGTTGGAGGTATGTTGGAGGTATGTTGGAGGTATGATATCTGCGGCCCAACACTCTCACTCACTACCACACGGCCCAAGATGGTGATGGTGATAGTGTTGGCGGGCGAGGAGGCTGCCAGGATGGTGATGTTGGTGATAGTGTTATGTTCTGGACCAATAGGAGCCCCTCCCGTGCCTCCTGGACCAATAGGAGCCCCTCCCGTGTCTCCTGGACCAATAGGAGCCCCTCCCGTGTCTCCTGGACCAATAGGAGCCCCTCCCGTGTCTCCTGGACCAATAGGAGCCCCTCCCGTGTCTCCTGGACCAATAGGAGCCCCTCCCGTGTATCCTGGACCAATAGGAGCCCCTCCCGTGTCTCCTGATGTGTGTGTGTAGAAACTAAGGAAATTCCTTACATAAACGCCTCAGGAAATGAACTTTAGGAGAACAGAGAACAAGAACAGGACTTAGGAAGTTGTGTGGGGGGGGGGGGGGAATACTTAGAATATACGTTCAAAAAAATGTTAATTTTTGTCCCATCAAAGAAAAGGTGAAATTACAAATGTAGTGAATAATTGAGATGCAACATTACCCCCGATGCAAACGATAGACGTTAGCTGTGGCTCATACGTCAGGCTGCGAGCAGCCGCGTCTAACAGCCTGGTTGATCAGTCCAGCAACCAGGAGGCCTGGTCGACGACCGGGCCGCGGGGACGCTAAGCCCCGGAAGCACCTCAAGGTAAGGTAACTTCAAGGTAGCAACATCCGCAGTGACTGTCACCTGATGAACCACATGACCACTGCAGAGGGTCCAAAAAAACAATTCGAGGTTTCCAAAACAAGGCGCCGGGCAGTAGCGTTATAAGTAAAATAGTATTATCCAACCAAGGGGCCTCGTAGCCTGGTGGATAGCGCGCAGGACTCGTGATTCTGTGGCGCGGGTTCGATTCCCGCACGAGGCAGAAACAAATGGGCAAAGTTTCTTTCACCCTGAATGCCCCCCCTGTTACCTAGCAGTAAAATAGGTACCTGGGAGTTAGTCAGCTGTCACGGGCTGCTTCCTGGGGCGTGGAGGCCTGGTCGAGGACCGGGCCGCGGGGACACTAAAGCCCCGATATCATCTCAAGATAACCTAACCTACCAGTAACTGCACTCCATCTATACACACGTATATTAAATACAGCTCTCGCTTCTGGCCTGTTCCACAAATACATAAAAAAATAGAACAATCAGATCACTCCCCAAAGGCAGAAAATTCCTCAACCCAATCTTGAGATGATGATTTCGGGGCTTTTTAGTGTCCCCGCGGCCCGGTCCTCGACCAGGCCTCCACCCCCAGGAAGCAGCCCGTGACAGCTGACTAACTCCCAGGTACCTATTTACTGCTAGGTAACAGGGGGCATTCAGGGTGAAAGAAACTTTGCCCATTTGTTTCTGCCTCGTGCGGGAATCGAACCCGCGCCACAGAATTACGAGTCCTGCGCGCTATCCACCAGGCTACGAGGCCCCCCAAGCCGGAAACTACAGGACAATTTCCCTCCTCGAAGTACCAAGTAAAATATTGTAAAAAATAATGAATCAGAGACTTGTTAAGTACAAGAAAGAGGACGAGAAGAATAACACCAGACAGCTTATCTTGAGGTTATCTTGAGATAACTTCGGGGCTTTAGTGTCCCCCGCGGCCCGGTCCTCGACCATCTTGAGGTTATCTTGAGATGATTTCGGGGGCTTTAGTATCCCCGCGGCGCGGTCCTCGACCAGGCCTCCACGCCCAGGAAGCAGCCCGTGACAGCTGACTAACACCCAGGTACCTATTTTACTGCTAGGTAACAGGGGCATAGGGTGAAAGAAACTCTGCCCATTGTTTCTCGTGGGTTTAGAAACAGCATAAGTGCCCATACACCCATACTGATCTACCAGCATACAGCTAATGCAATTTCTAAAAACGATCAGTGCAATATAGAGCCCAGAGATGTGTTGAAATCTTTCAATCAAACCTGGAACACAGACTTAAGATACTGGGATATCTGAGCTGGGACGCCCACAGAGACCTACTGCTACTCTCTGTAGCTTCATACACATCAGAAGAGGTCAATTCAGTATCGGTAGCCACTCGGGGGATATAACTCATCTGAGAAGTGGAGTACCACAAGGGAGCTGCTTCTCTCTCTCTGTCTCTCTGTCTCTCTCTCTCTCTCTCTCTCTCTCTCTCTCTCTCTCTCTCTCTCTCTCTCTCTCTCTCTCTCTCTCTCTCTCTCTCTCTCTCTCTCTCTCTCTCTCTCTCTCTCTCTCTCTCTCTCTGACTTCTCATACTCTGATGATGTTACCCAAGCAATATTGTTGCCTGCGCCATCACAGTGGCTGCCTGGGCCATCACAGTGGCTGCCTGGGCCATCAGAGTCGCTGCCTAGATAAGAGTCGCTGATAAGATCTCTTATCTCTGATGCTGACGTCTCATCAAAGGAGACTGAGGGCAAGTGAACAGACAGCATCAAGTCTGACATTATATATACCATGGAACAACGAAGGGGAGATATATACATATACATTATACATAATAGATATATACTTAGATATATATATATATACACCCAAACTCGCTAATCTGGCTATGAACTTCCAACGTGGACAAAGGATAGTTGAAAGAGGATAGCTCGTCCCTTGTGGACAGGGGCTGGGACGATGCCCATCCCACAGATCCCAGAGGCTAGGAGGATGCCCAACTCATCCCACAGATCCCAGAGGCTAGGAGGATGCCCAACTCATCCCACAGATCCCAGAGGCTAGGAGGATGCCCAACTCATCCCACAGATCCCAGAGGCTAGGAGGATGCCCAACTCATCCCACAGATCCCAGAGGCTAGGAGGATGCCCAACTCATCCCACAGATCCCAGAGGCTAGGAGGATGCCCAACTCATCCCACAGATCCCAGAGGCTAGGAGGATGCCCAACTCATCCCACAGATCCCAGAGGCTAGGAGGATGCCCAACTCATCCCACAGATCCCAGAGGCTAGGAGGATGCCCAACTCATCCCACAGATCCCAGAGGCTAGGAGGATGCCCAACTCATCCCGCAGATCCCAGAGGCCAGGCTGAAGATCTGGGCTGAGCAGTGAACGAAAGAGACTGAGACAGACCATAAGCGTCCGGCCCCATCATCCCTTGGACCGTATATGGCGAGCTAATTTACCATTAATGAATGTGAATTTAATTGTGTTTAGTCGCAGACAAACCCCTCCCAGCAAGGTGGGCCTGGAGAGTTATAGTAGAGCTGTCAGCTTGGCTTGTGATAGTCGCGGCGGTACTGAAGAGGAAGCTGGACAACCTGTGGTGTCCTCTGGCCACTTGAAGCATCAATAAATGAAGACTTTCACGGCTCAGAGACAATTGAAAAACGATTAATTCCGCACAGATGTGAAGCCGGACTCTCAAAATACCCGAGTGCATCCGGCTCGCTTGTTCTTATGTTGAAGTTCAGTGAAGTTCAATGAGGATAGCAAACAGCCCTTAGATATCCTTCGATAGCAGGAGTGCATCAGAACAGCCTCCCGCAGACTGAGGCGGGGCCACAGAGCTACACCTCACTGAATAACGACTGCCAGGTAGGCGCTGTTCACCCAACACAGTCGTATCATGATGACCACTCTGGGTGATTAGTGACGGCTGGTCATTAGTTCCAACTAATGAGTGTTTCCAGCAGACGGCCCACGCTAATGGCATGGTTGGGGCGCGTGACGCGTGCCCCCGGGGTGGTGCCCCAGGGTGCCCCACAGGTGAAGAGTGCCCCGGGGTGCCCCAGGGTGCCCCACAGGTGAACAGTGCCCCGGGGTGGTGCCCCAGGGTGCCCCACAGGTGAACAGTGCCCCGGGGTGGTACCCCAGGGTGCCCCACAGGTGAACAGTGCCCCGGGGTGGTGCCCCAGGGTGCCCCACAGGTGAACAGTGCCCCGGGGTGGTGCCCCAGGGTGCCCCACAGGTGAACAGTGCCCCGGGGTGGTGCCCCAGGGTGCCCCACAGGTGAACAGTGCCCCGGGGTGGTGCCCCAGGGTGCCCCACAGGTGACGCGTGCCCCGGGGTGGTGCCCCAGGGTGCCCCACAGGTGACGCGTGCCCCGGGGTGGTGCCCCAGGGTGCCCCACAGGTGAACAGTGCCCCGGGGTGGTGCCCCACAGGTGCCCCAGGGTGCCCCACAGGTGAACAGTGCCCCGGGGTGGTGCCCCAGGGTGCCCCACAGGTGAACAGTGCCCCGGGGTAGTACCCACAGGTGAACAGTGCCCCGGGGTGGTACCCAACAGGTGAACAGTGCCCCGGGTGGTACCCAACAGGTGAACAGTGCCCCGGGGTGGTACCCAACAGGTGAACAGTGCCCCGGGGTGGTACCCAACAGGTGAACAGTGCCCCGGGGTGCCCCAGGGTGCCCCACAGGTGAACAGTGCCCCGGGGTGGTGCCCCAGGGTGCCCCGGGGTGCCCCAGGGTGCCCCACAGGTGAACAGTGCCCCGGGGTGCCCCAGGGTGCCACACAGGTGAACAGTGCCCCGGGGTGGTGCCCCAGGGTGCCCCGGGGTGCCCCAGGGTGCCCCACAGGTGAACAGTGCCCCGGGGTGCCCCAGGGTGCCACTCAGGTGAACAGTGCCCCGGGGTGGTGCCCCAGGGTGCCCCGGGGTGCCCCAGGGTGCCCCACAGGTGAAACAAAAAAAAAAAAAAAAAAAAAAAAAAAAAAAAAAAAAAAAAAAAAAAAAAAAAAAAAAAAAAAAAAAAAAAAAAAAAAAAAAAAAAAAAAAAAAAAAAAAAAAAAAAAAAAAAAAAAAAAAAAAAAAAAAAAAAAAAAAAAAAAAAAAAAAAAAAAAAAAAAAAAAAAAAAAAAAAAAAAAAAAAAAAAAAAAAAAAAAAAAAAAAAAAAAAAAAAAAAAAAAAAAAAAAAAAAAAAAAAAAAAAAAAAAAAAAAAAAAAAAAAAAAAAAAAAAAAAAAAAAAAAAAAAAAAAAAAAAAAAAAAAAAAAAAAAAAAAAAAAAAAAAAAAAAAAAAAAAAAAAAAAAAAAAAAAAAAAAAAAAAAAAAAAAAAAAAAAAAAAAAAAAAAAAAAAAAAAAAAAAAAAAAAAAAAAAAAAAAAAAAAAAAAAAAAAAAAAAAAAAAAAAAAAAAAAAAAAAAAAAAAAAAAAAAAAAAAAAAAAAAAAAAAAAAAAAAAAAAAAAAAAAAAAAAAAAAAAAAAAAAAAAAAAAAAAAAAAAAAAAAAAAAAAAAAAAAAAAAAAAAAAAAAAAAAAAAAAAAAAAAAAAAAAAAAAAAAAAAAAAAAAAAAAAAAAAAAAAAAAAAAAAAAAAAAAAAAAAAAAAAAAAAAAAAAAAAAAAAAAAAAAAAAAAAAAAAAAAAAAAAAAAAAAAAAAAAAAAAAAAAAAAAAAAAAAAAAAAAAAAAAAAAAAAAAAAAAAAAAAAAAAAAAAAAAAAAAAAAAAAAAAAAAAAAAAAAAAAAAAAAAAAAAAAAAAAAAAAAAAAAAAAAAAAAAAAAAAAAAAAAAAAAAAAAAAAAAAAAAAAAAAAAAAAAAAAAAAAAAAAAAAAAAAAAAAAAAAAAAAAAAAAAAAAAAAAAAAAAAAAAAAAAAAAAAAAAAAAAAAAAAAAAAAAAAAAAAAAAAAAAAAAAAAAAAAAAAAAAAAAAAAAAAAAAAAAAAAAAAAAAAAAAAAAAAAAAAAAAAAAAAAAAAAAAAAAAAAAAAAAAAAAAAAAAAAAAAAAAAAAAAAAAAAAAAAAAAAAAAAAAAAAAAAAAAAAAAAAAAAAAAAAAAAAAAAAAAAAAAAAAAAAAAAAAAAAAAAAAAAAAAAAAAAAAAAAAAAAAAAAAAAAAAAAAAAAAAAAAAAAAAAAAAAAAAAAAAAAAAAAAAAAAAAAAAAAAAAAAAAAAAAAAAAAAAAAAACAAAAAAAAAAAAAAAAAAAAAAAAAAAAAAAAAAAAAAAAAAAAAAAAAAAAAAAAAAAAAAAAAAAAAAAAAAAAAAAAAAAAAAAAAAAAAAAAAAAAAAAAAAAAAAAAAAAAAAAAAAAAAAAAAAAAAAAAAAAAAAAAAAAAAAAAAAAAAAAAAAAAAAAAAAAAAAAAAAAAAAAAAAAAAAAAAAAAAAAAAAAAAAAAAAAAAAAAAAAAAAAAAAAAAAAAAAAAAAAAAAAAAAAAAAAAAAAAAAAAAAAAAAAAAAAAAAAAAAAAAAAAAAAAAAAAAAAAAAAAAAAAAAAAAAAAAAAAAAAAAAAAAAAAAAAAAAAAAAAAAAAAAAAAAAAAAAAAAAAAAAAAAAAAAAAAAAAAAAAAAAAAAAAAAAAAAAAAAAAAAAAAAAAAAAAAAAAAAAAAAAAAAAAAAAAAAAAAAAAAAAAAAAAAAAAAAAAAAAAAAAAAAAAAAAAAAAAAAAAAAAAAAAAAAAAAAAAAAAAAAAAAAAAAAAAAAAAAAAAAAAAAAAAAAAAAAAAAAAAAAAAAAAAAAAAAAAAAAAAAAAAAAAAAAAAAAAAAAAAAAAAAAAAAAAAAAAAAAAAAAAAAAAAAAAAAAAAAAAAAAAAAAAAAAAAAAAAAAAAAAAAAAAAAAAAAAAAAAAAAAAAAAAAAAAAAAAAAAAAAAAAAAAAAAAAAAAAAAAAAAAAAAAAAAAAAAAAAAAAAAAAAAAAAAAAAAAAAAAAAAAAAAAAAAAAAAAAAAAAAAAAAAAAAAAAAAAAAAAAAAAAAAAAAAAAAAAAAAAAAAAAAAAAAAAAAAAAAAAAAAAAAAAAAAAAAAAAAAAAAAAAAAAAAAAAAAAAAAAAAAAAAAAAAAAAAAAAAAAAAAAAAAAAAAAAAAAAAAAAAAAAAAAAAAAAAAAAAAAAAAAAAAAAAAAAAAAAAAAAAAAAAAAAAAAAAAAAAAAAAAAAAAAAAAAAAAAAAAAAAAAAAAAAAAAAAAAAAAAAAAAAAAAAAAAAAAAAAAAAAAAAAAAAAAAAAAAAAAAAAAAAAAAAAAAAAAAAAAAAAAAAAAAAAAAAAAAAAAAAAAAAAAAAAAAAAAAAAAAAAAAAAAAAAAAAAAAAAAAAAAAAAAAAAAAAAAAAAAAAAAAAAAAAAAAAAAAAAAAAAAAAAAAAAAAAAAAAAAAAAAAAAAAAAAAAAAAAAAAAAAAAAAAAAAAAAAAAAAAAAAAAAAAAAAAAAAAAAAAAAAAAAAAAAAAAAAAAAAAAAAAAAAAAAAAAAAAAAAAAAAAAAAAAAAAAAAAAAAAAAAAAAAAAAAAAAAAAAAAAAAAAAAAAAAAAAAAAAAAAAAAAAAAAAAAAAAAAAAAAAAAAAAAAAAAAAAAAAAAAAAAAAAAAAAAAAAAAAAAAAAAAAAAAAAAAAAAAAAAAAAAAAAAAAAAAAAAAAAAAAAAAAAAAAAAAAAAAAAAAAAAAAAAAAAAAAAAAAAAAAAAAAAAAAAAAAAAAAAAAAAAAAAAAAAAAAAAAAAAAAAAAAAAAAAAAAAAAAAAAAAAAAAAAAAAAAAAAAAAAAAAAAAAAAAAAAAAAAAAAAAAAAAAAAAAAAAAAAAAAAAAAAAAAAAAAAAAAAAAAAAAAAAAAAAAAAAAAAAAAAAAAAAAAAAAAAAAAAAAAAAAAAAAAAAAAAAAAAAAAAAAAAAAAAAAAAAAAAAAAAAAAAAAAAAAAAAAAAAAAAAAAAAAAAAAAAAAAAAAAAAAAAAAAAAAAAAAAAAAAAAAAAAAAAAAAAAAAAAAAAAAAAAAAAAAAAAAAAAAAAAAAAAAAAAAAAAAAAAAAAAAAAAAAAAAAAAAAAAAAAAAAAAAAAAAAAAAAAAAAAAAAAAAAAAAAAAAAAAAAAAAAAAAAAAAAAAAAAAAAAAAAAAAAAAAAAAAAAAAAAAAAAAAAAAAAAAAAAAAAAAAAAAAAAAAAAAAAAAAAAAAAAAAAAAAAAAAAAAAAAAAAAAAAAAAAAAAAAAAAAAAAAAAAAAAA
>NC_059598.1:3172033-3268248 GCF_020424385.1 Procambarus clarkii
AACAGGTGGAATGCATTAGGCAGTGATGTGGTGGAGGCTGACTCCATTAAAATTTAAAATGCAAAAATAGAAAAAAATAGAAAATAGAAATACATTTTAGTTAATTTTTTACTTGGATTTTTATTAACGTTGATATTTTTAATTTTAATTTATATATTTGTCTTAATAAAATAATATTAGGGTCAATTAAGCAGACGATGAGTCACAATAACGGGGCTGAAGATATGATAACCAAACGACTCATCAGAAGATGAGGAGACGACGACGTTTCGGTCCAATATTAAGACGTGCGTCTTGCTAATGGTCCAGGACGGACCGAAACGTGGCTGTCTCCTCAACTTCTGGTGTGTGGCCTGGCCCAAGCGGCAAAGTAACATTTGGGCCATCCTCTAGGTATCTTGGAGGGTTACCCGGCGCTGCCCGGGACAGTCTGTCTCTCACCCTAACCCCCCTACTCCCCCAACATTCCATCTCATCTCCCCTATACTCCTTCCCCTTCTCTCCTCTCCAGCCTCGAACATACTTCTGCCTGTTTATTTTCATTTGAACTCCACGGAAATCACACGACATATTTCACACTTGATGCCAAGAAAATGGCCTAAGGGGAGGGGGGGGGGGTCTATATCATTACTAATATTTCTTAAAATATTTAACTTAAGCCTACCCTGAACGGCCTATGCCAGCCCCATACCCCAAGCCCTTCTCCCTGCAAATTTGGGTAAGGTGACAAACATCTGGCCTATTTCTTATGCCCTACACTTGACCAGGTAGTTGAAAAATTAACACTTCTAAGTTCATTTGACAGTTCAGGTAGTTGAAAAATTAACACTTCAAAGTTCATTTGACAGTTCAGGTAGTTGAAAAATTAATTCTTCAAAGTTCATTTGACAGTTCAGGTAGTTGAAAAATTAACTCTTCAAAGTTCATTTGACAGTTCAGGTAGTTGAAAAATTAACTCTTCAAAGTTCACTTAACAGTTCTATAAATCCTGAAGTTAAGACATAAGTTCCGTAGACCCTGACAACATTTTCAAAGGCAGAAGTGTAGTAGATATTTCTTACGTTCGTCCTCATTTGAAAACAAAGTAGAAAAAGTATCATTTAACTAAAAAATAAAAATAATTCGAACCATAGCTTGCAAAAGACAGGACACCTCATAAGGGCTGAGGATAACGGGTTCGAGGAAGCGGGAGTTGATATCCTCACAAAGGGGGAGGGGGGGGGGGGGGAGAATCAGGAGAAAGGGCCAAGCCATTAAGATTATATATATATATAGCACTTGGAAGGGGTCAGGCTATAAGGATTTGGGGCGGGATGGAGGGAAGGGAATAGAAAGGGCAACTGATACAGATATAAGATATCAAGAATGAAGAACAGATACGTACCAAGAATACCCTCCCACGTACCAAGAACATCCTCCCACACCCTCCCACGTACCAAGAACATCCTCCCACACCCTCCCACGTACCAAGAACATCCTCCCACACCCTCCCACGTACCAAGAACACCCTCCCACCCCCTCCCACGTACCAAGAACACCCTCCCACGTACCAAGAACACCCTCCCACCCCCTCCCACGTACCAAGAACACCCTCCCACGTACCAAGAACACCCTCCCACACCCTCCCACGTACCAAGAACACCCTCCCACGCCCTCCCACGTACCAAGAACACCCTCCCCCCCGCCCTCCCACGTACCATACCAAGAACACCCTCCACACCCTCCCACGTACCAAGAACACCCTCCCACCACCTCCCACGTACCAAGAACACCCTCCCACACCCTCCCACGTACCAAGAACACCCTCCCACGTACCAAGAACATCCTCCCACACCCTCCCACGTACCAAGAACACCCTCCCACACCCTCCCACGTACCAAGAACATCCTCCCACACCCTCCCACGTAACAAGAACATCCTCCCACACCCTCCCACGTACCAAGAACATCCTCCCACTACCTCCCACGTACCAAGAACACCCTCCCACCACCTCCCACGTACCAAGAACACCCTCCCACACCCTCCCACGTACCAAGAACACCTTCCCACGCACCAAGAATACCCTCCCACACCCTCCCACGTACCAAGAACACCCTGCCACCACCTCCCACGTACCAAGAACATCCTCCCACCCCCTCCCACGTAACAAGAACATCCTCCCACACCCTCCCACGTACCAAGAACACCCTCCCACCACCTCCCACGTACCAAGAACACCCTCCCACACCCTCCCACGTAACAAGAACATCCTCCCACACCCTCCCACGTAACAAGAACATCCTCCCACTACCTCCCACGTACCAAGAATATCCTTCCACCCCCTCCCACGTACCAAGAACACCTCCCACCACCTCCCACCTCCCAAGAACACCCTCCCACCACCTCCCACGTACCAAGAACACCCTCCCACCACCTCCCACGTACCAAGAACACCCTCCCACCACCTCCCACGTACCAAGAACACCCTCCCACCCCCTCCCACGTACCAAGAACACCCTCCCACCACCTCCCACGTACCAAGAACACCCTCCCACCACCTCCCACGTCCCAAGAACACCCTCCCACCACCTCCCACGTACCAAGAACACCCTCCCACCCCCTCCCACGTACCAAGAACACCCTCCCACCACCTCCCACGTCCCAAGAACACCCTCCCACCACCTCCCACGTACCAAGAACACCCTCCCACCACCTCCCACGTCCCAAGAACACCCTCCCACCCCCCTCCCACGTCCCAAGAACACCCTCCCACCACCTCCTACGTCCCAAGAACACCCTCCCACCCCCTCCCACGTACCAAGAACACCCTCCCACCCCCTCCCACGTACCAAGAACACCCTCCCACACCCTCCCACACCCTCCCACGTACCAAGAACACCCTCCCACGTACCAAGAACACCCTCCCACGTACCAAGAACACCCTCCCACCCCCTCCCACGTACCAAGAACACCCTCCCACCACCTCCCACGTACCAAGAACACCCTCCCACCCCCTCCCACGTACCAAGAACACCCTCCCACCCCCTCCCACGTACCAAGAACACCCTCCCACCACCTCCCACGTCCCAAGAACACCCTCCCACCACCTCCCACGTACCAAGAACACCCTCCCACCCCCTCCCACGTACCAAGAACACCCTCCCACCCCCTCCCACGTACCAAGAACACCCTCCCACCACCTCCCACGTACCAAGAACACCCTCCCACCCCCTCCCACGTACCAAGAACACCCTCCCACCCCCTCCCACGTCCCAAGAACACCCTCCCACCACCTCCCACGTACCAAGAACACCCTCCCACCACCTCCCACGTCCCAAGAACACCCTCCCACCACCTCCTACGTACCAAGAACACCCTCCCACGTCCCAAGAACACCCACCCACGTACCAAGAACACCCTCCCACCCCCTCCCACGTACCAAGAACACCCTCCCACCCCCTCCCACGTACCAACAACACCAATCAAAATATAGCACGACATTATTGGCAAAAGTTTTGGGTTTGTAATTCTCAGAAACAACTTATGACGATTGGGGAGGAATGGAAGATATTATCAAGGGGAAAGTGCCAAGCCATCACGACTATATAGCACTGGGAAGGAGTCAGGAAAAGGATTTGGGATGGGACGGGGGAAAGGAATGGTGACCACAACCACTTGTGGACGGTCGCGGGGATTGAACTCCGACCTGCATGAAGCAAGACCGTCGCTCTACCGTCCAGTTCAAGTGGATCCTTGAGGCACAGCGCTCGTTACTCTACACCAGTCCCACTCCTCGCCCCCTCACTCTCTGACACCTGTCTGACAGGTAATTCTTTACCCATGGCAATGCGTTTCCGTCTACTCCGTTTCCGACCGGGAGCCGGTCGGCCGAGCGGACAGCACGCTGGACTTGTGATCCTGTGGTCCCGGGTTCGATCCCAGGCGCCGGCGAGAAACAATGGGCAGAGTTTCTTTCACCCTATGCCCTCTGTTACCTAGCAGTAAAAATAGGTACCTGGGAGTTAGTCAGTTGTCACGGGTTGCTTCCTGGGGGGTGGAGGCCTGGTCGAGGACCGGGCCGCGGGGACACTAAAGCCCCGAAATCATCTCAAGATAACCTCAAGATGGTCGAGGACCGGGCCGCGGGGACACTAAAGCCCCGAAATCATCTCAAGATAACCTCAAGAAGGCAGGGTGGAGTTCCATCCATTCATTGGTTTCAGCACATTTCGGTCCATATAGAGTTTCGTGCCCGAAACCTGTTTATCAAATAATGTAAATCTATGACTGTGGAACTTTCAAGGACCAAAAGTATATGTTAACTTTTATCGTTGGTGATATTTAATTTTGTTTAATAAATATAAGGACTTTTTTAATAACTTTAAAATGGGTATGCGATTTCCTAAGAGTTTTCACATGTTCTGTAAAGCTGCCCGAGTTACCTGTGTCAGGTGGCTACCGTTACCTGTGGCAGGTGGCTACCGTTACCTGTGGCAGGTGGCTACCGTTACCTGTGGCAGGTGGCTACCGTTACCTGTGGCAGGTGGTTACCGTTACCTGTGGCAGGTGGCTACCGTTACCTGTGTCAGGTGGCTACCGTTACCTGTGGCAGGTGGCTACCGTTACCTGTGGCAGGTGGCTACCGTTACCTGTGGCAGGTGGTTACCGTTACCTGTGGCAGGTGGCTACCGTTACCTGTGTCAGGTGGCTACCGTTACCTGTGTCAGGTGGCTACCGTTACCTGTGGCAGGTGGCTACCGTTACCTGTGGCAGGTGGCTACCGTTACCTGTGGCAGGTGGCTACCGTTACCTGTGGCAGGTGGCTACCGTTACCTGTGGCAGGTGGCTACCATTACCTGTGGCAGGTGGCTACCGTTACCTGTGGCAGGTGGCTACCGTTACCTGTGGCAGGTGGCTACCGTTACCTGTGGCAGGGGGCTACCGTTACCTGTGGCAGGTGGCTACCGTTACCTGTGGCAGGTGGCTACCGTTACCTGTGGCAGGTGGCTACCGTTACCTGTGGCAGGTGGCTACCGTTACCTGTGGCAGTTGGCTACCGTTACCTGTGACAGGTGGCTACCGTTACCTGTGGCAGGGGGCTACCGTTACCTGTGGCAGGGGGCTACCGTTACCTGTGGCAGGTGGCTACCGTTACCTGTGGCAGGTGGCTACCGTTACCTGTGGCAGGTGGCTACCGTTACCTGTGGCAGGTGGCTACAGGTGACGGATCTCCCAATCCTGAACACTCCAGGTGCAAACTCTGTGAGCAGGAACTGGGGCATGATCTCCCACACTACATCACCGAATGCCCAATCGTTCTAGACCCTTCAGACCTACGGGAATAAGGTCCTTAGAGCTTTGTAATGACTTTTTTATTTCATATTCTTGAAAATATCCTCCAAATGCACCCAAAGTTTGCAACAAAAACTGAGCACATGTGTAACCTTTGCGTAAGCATCTCGTGAGATGGGAGGCTTAATCTTGTGACATTATGCCAATTATATATGAATCTTTGCACAAGATCACATTAATGTTTTAGTAGTAGGAGCCGTGATAAGGATTCGAACCTGCGGTCTGGGTACTCCCAAGCACACGCCTTAGACCACTACACCACGACATGGTAACAAAAACATCGCAATCTAGGATTCAACTGAATCTTCTGCTAGGGGGGGAGGGGGGGGGGGAAGGCTAGAAGCTTCCACTGAAGCCTCAGGGGGGAGGGGGGGAGGGGGCAATGAGTGGAAACCCTGAATAGGCTTCATTTGCCACAGTCCAACCACAACAGACCATTTGATCTGTTGTGGGTGGACTGTGCCCGAGTCTTTGGTCATACTCGTCCACTTGAAGACACTGTTCAATCGTTACTTAATTATTTATCATCAGGGAGAAGATAATTTTGGTTTAAATTATCAAATTTGTGGTCAAAATCAACTGATTTGTGGTCAAAATTGGGTAATTTGGGTTTTAAACACGAAAGCAACTTAGTTATTAGATATTGTAACACATAACATATATATATAAATATATATATATATATATATATATATATATATATATATATATATATATATATATATATATATATATATATATATATATATATATATATATATATATTTTCAATAGAGCGGTCCCCCCTTACAAACGCGTTCATTAACTGAGTATTAAAAATTAGTTAATAATTTTATTAATTAATTATTAATTTTATTATTAATTTTAATAATAAAAGTTAATATTATTTTATATTATATTTCTATGTAAAGTTAAGCATAGTTTAGGTTAGTTGTTAAAGGTTCTGTTGGCGATTATTTTTATTTCAAGTAGTTAGGCAAAGCATTTCAACCCGTCCTCATACTAAGTCCATTCCATCCAGCGGTCGACCCCACAGACGCATTCATCAATTTTAACATGCTGTTCATTCAAAACAGGAATTTTCTCAGATATAAATTAATATTATAATATATTAGCATATTGTGCATATATAGGCATAGGTTAGGTTAGGTGTTTAGGTTCTGTTGGTGATTATTGGTATTTGTAGTACGTGGGTGAAGCATTTACAGCGTTGTGGTTCGAACACCAGTCGTCAGTGAAGCACTTGTTCCGGAAGTGTTCGAACGTCAGCAGGTGTGAGTCGTGTGTAAACCGTTTTTTTTATTCATAAACAGGGGGTTTGGCGGGTGAATTAACGAGCATTTGCCCTGCGTTGATGAATTGATGAATACGGGGGGGGGGGGGGGGTTGAAATACTCAACAACCTCCGAAGCTCTTACAAGCCACACGAATCATCATCTCCCAAGCCAGGATTCGAACTCGATTTGATAGTGTCATATCTTCTTGAGGTTATCTTGAGATGATTTCGGGGCTTTAGTGTCCCCGCGGCCCGGTCCTCGACCAGGCCTCCACCCCCAGGAAGCAGCCCGTGACAGCTGGCTAACACCCAGGTACCTATTTTACTGCTAGGTAACAGGGGTAACATAGGGTGAAAGAAACTCTGCCCATTGTTTCTCGCCGGCGCTTGGGATCGAACCCAGGACCACAGGATCACAAGTCCAGCGTGCTGTCCGCTCGGCCGACCGGAGAGGTGTTGGTCTCTGTTAAGTTTTAGTCCACTACCCACACGGTTCCCAGGCACTAGAGGCCCTGTGGCACCCCCTGGCACTCCTCCAGGCACCTAGAGTGCCTTGAGGAATGTTTCCTAGTCACTCCATCAAGCACAATGCTTGCTAAACTGCTTCACACGTCCCAGCCTTCATGATATCGATCCCAACGTGTTACTAGGTAAACTACTCGCTGCTATGTCAGTCCATTCTCGCTTGTAAACTGCAAGATAACCATGTTATGAGGGGGATAACTAGCTATCGAGCATGGGGACTGTGTCAGGCTGTGCCGGGATGTGTGGGCCCCGAGGAGAGGCGGGTACAGGGGGGGTGAGAGGCAGGCAAGATGTGCTATAGCGAGGTGATGTGCTAAGGTTTGATATGTGTACTTTTATTGATATTGTGGTCATCGCATTATGCTCCTTCCGGGGCCCTCCACCCACCACCCCCTGCCTGCTTCAAGCAAGATATATATATATATATATATATATATATATATATATATATATATATATATATATATATATATATATATATATAATAACAATTGAGACGGTTATATTAGAGTTTTACAGGGTACAGGGTACAGGGGTACAGGGTACTCTACTGAACAAATCCACAAGGGCCGTGACAAGGGTTCGAACTTACGTCCGAAGGGTCTGTACTACAATCCAACTTGAGGCACGCAGAAAGCAAGTATTCTCAGTATACTTTAATACATCCTACAGTAGTGTACAATCAGCCACCCCTAGTTCTCAACAATCAATGCTAATCTATCATATATCCAAATTAATCCTAACCTACCCAATTATATCCTAGCTAATCATATGGTTATCCTAAGCAATCAAATCCTGGCCAATCCTAACGAATCATATAGTTATCCCTACCACTCATATCCTAGCCAATCATATCTAACCAATCATATCCCAACGAATCAAAACTTAACCAATCATATCCCAACGAATCAAAACTTAACCAATCATATCCCAACGAATCAAAACTTAACCAATCATATCCCAACCACTCATATCCTAGCCAATCATATCCTAGTCTACCACCCCTTACCAATCATATCCTACCCAATCATAATCTAAAAGTTGCCAATCCCATTACCCTCACATGGCAAAAAAAAACAAGAAAAAACTCCCCCAAATGATAAATGCCTCTGGGCGCCATGTTGGATTCGTACGCTCGTAAATATTGTGAATAATATATGCACATTATCGAAATGCAATCAGGAGCGCATGCATTGATTCTGAGCTCGGTGGTGCATGCCAGAGCGACCCGGAAGAGTTAGCGCGGTACTTCCCTAGCCTAGACGATGGTCTCTGGGGCTGTGTATGGTGATTTAGTTCGATGAACCTGTTAGGTGCTTAGTTGAACGATCCCTCGGGTCAAGAACACTATGCTCACTCGCACACACACACACACACACAGGCACACACACACACACACACACACACACATTCAGGGAGGGTAAATCTTGCCTTACAGGCTTGATAGAATTCTACGATCAGGTGACACAGATTAAGCAAGAAAGAGAGGGCTGGGCGGACTGCATTTTCTTGGCTTGTCGGAAAGCCTTTGACACAGTACCGCATAAGAGGCTGGTACATAAGCTGGAGAGACAGGCAGGTGTAGCTGGTAAGGTGCTCCAGTGGATAAGGGAGTATCTAAGCAATAGGAAGCAGAGAGTTACGGTGAGGGGTGAGACCTCCGATTGGCGTGAAGTCACCAGTGGAGTCCCACAGGGCTCTGTACTCGGTCCTATCTTGTTTCTGATATATGTAAATGATCTCCCGGAGGGTATCGATTCATTTCTCTCAATGTTTGCGGACGATGCTAAAATTATGAGAAGGATTAAAACAGAAGAGGACTGTTTGAGGCTTCAAGAAGACCTAGACAAGCTGAAGGAATGGTCGAACAAATGGTTGTTAGAGTTTAACCCAACCAAATGTAATGTAATGAAGATAGGTGTAGGGAGCAGGAGGCCAGATACAAGGTATCATCTGGGAGAGGAAATTCTTCAGGAGTCAGAGAAGGAAAAAGACTTGGGGGTTGATATCACGCCAGACCTGTCTCCTGCAGCACATATCAAGCGGATAACATCAGCGGCATATGCCAGGCTGGCCAACATACGAACGGCATTCAGAAACTTGTGTAAAGAATCATTCAGAACTTTGTATACCACATATGTCAGGCCAATCCTGGAGTATGCAGCCCCAGCATGGAGTCCATATCTAGTCAAGGATAAGACTAAACTGGAAAAGGTTCAAAGGTTTGCCACCAGACTAGTACCCGAGCTGAGAGGTATGAGCTACGAGGAGAGACTACGGGAATTAAACCTCACTTCGCTGGAAGACAGAAGAGTTAGGGGGGACATGATCACCACATTCAAGATTCTGAAGGGGATTGATAGGGTAGATAAAGACAGTCTATTTAACACAAGGGGAACACGCACAAGGGGACACAGGTGGAAACTGAGTGCCCAAATGAGCCACAGAGATATTAGAAAGAACTTTTTTAGTGTCAGAGTGGTTGACAAATGGAATGCATTAGGGGGTGATGTGGTGGAGGCTCACTCCATACACAGTTTCAAGTGTAGATATGACAGAGCCCGATAGGCTCAGGAATCTGTACACCTGTTGATTGACGGTTGAGAGGCGGGACCAAAGAGCCAGAGCTCAACCCCCGCAAACACAACTAGGTGAGTACAACTAGGTGAGTACACACACACACACACACACACACACACACACACACACACACACACACACACACACACACACACACACACACACACACACACACACACACACACACACACACACACACACACACACACACACACACACACACACACACACACACACACACACACACACAAACCACACACACACACAACCCACACACACACACACACACACACACACACACACACATATATGATACGAAAAGAGAGGACACAGAGACAGGGAGGGGGAGTAGCACTCCTAATAAAGCGGAAATGGAAGTTTGAAGACCTGGGAAATCGAGTTACCAATGAGTGCACAAGCTTCATACATGGAACTCTGACAGTAGATGGGAGGAAGATTGTGATCCTGGTAATCTACAATCCCCCACCAAACAGTAGAAGACCCAGGCAGGAGTATGATGACAACAACAAAGCATGTATAGATGAACTGCAGAAGGCAGCAACACTAGCCCACAGAATGAGAGCGAAGCTGCTGATCATGGGGGACCTAAATCATGGAGAGATAAATTGGGAATCAAGGAATCCCCATGGAGGGGACGAAACGTGGGGAGCAAAATTAGTAGATGTTATAGACAGGAATTTCCTGACACAACATGTGAAGGAAGACACAAGGGAAAGAGGAGGAGATGCACCGAGCCTATTAGACCTGATTTTCACCCAGAACGTAGAAGATATCGAGAATTTAGAGCATGAAATACCTCTAGGGGCCAGTGACCATTGTGTCCTAGTCTTTGACTACATGATGGAATTCAAACTTATGACCATGGGACAAGAGATCTGGGAAAGGAGAGCTGACTACAGGAAAGGGGACTATATGAGGATGAGGGACTATCTGGGTGAAGTGCAGTGGGAGGAAGAAATTAGAGGAAAAACAGTCCAAGATATGATGGACCTAGTCATACAGAAATGCCAGGAGGCCGAAGAGAGATTTATACCAACGGTAAAGGGAAAAAATAAGAAGGAATATAATAACCCATGGTTTAATAGACAGTGTCAGGAAGCAAAAATGGCCAGCAGACGGGAGTGGAGGAAGTACAGAAGACAAAGAACAGAGGACAACAGAAGCAGATACAACAGAGCTAGGAACGATTACATTAACATAAGACGAACATCGGAAAGGGACTATGAGAACGATATTGCAATCAAAGCGAAAAAACAACCCAAGTTACTACACAGTCATATAAGAAGAAAAATGTCGGTGAACGACCAAGTGACAAGACTAAGGAAGACAGAGGGGGCATATACTGAAAGTGACAAGGAAATCTGCGAGGCACTGAATGCCAGTTTCCATGGAGTGTTCACTACCGAGCCTGAGCAGCTCCCATTGTTGGAAGGGGTTACCCTAGATGAAAGACTATCAGATATAGAGGTGACAGCAGAGGAGGTAATGAAACAGTTGACAACTCTAGATGCAACTAAAGCAGTTGGACCAGACAAAGTATCACCGTGGATACTAAAAGAAGCAGCACAGGCCCGCAGCGTGCCTCTGGCAATGATCTTTAATGAGTCACTTATGTCAGGAGAATTGCCCAGTTGCTGGAAGAAGGCAAATGTCGTGCCGATCTTCAAGAAAGGAGATAGGGAGGAGGCACTTAACTACAGACCTGTATCACTGACAAGCATCCCCTGTAAAATACTGGAAAGAATAATTAGGCTGCGACTGGTTGCACACCTGGAGAACATTAGGTTTGTGAACAAACATCAACATGGGTTCTGGACAGGGAAATCGTGCCTAACAAACCTTCTGGAATTCTATGATAAAATAACGAGGATAAGACAGGACAGAGATGGTTGGGCAGACTGCATATTTCTGGACTGCCAAAAAGCCTTTGATACAGTACCGCACATGAGACTGCTGTTCAAGCTCGAGAGGCAGGCGGGGGTGGGGGGAAAGGTCCTAGAATGGATAAGGAACTACCTAACAGGAAGGAGCCAAAGAGTTACGGTAAGGGGCGAGAAGTCGGACTGGCGAACAGTAACAAGTGGAGTACCACAAGGATCGGTGCTGGGACCAATTCTATTTCTTGTATATGTTAACGACATGTTTACAGGCGTAGAGTCCTACATGTCGATGTTTGCGGATGATGCAAAGTTGATGAGAAGAGTTGTGACAGATGAGGATTGCAGGATCCTCCAAGAGGACCTGAACAGATTGCAGAGATGGTCAGAGAAATGGCTACTAGAATTCAACACGAGCAAATGTAAAGTTATGGAAATGGGACTAGGAGATAGGAGACCAAAGGGACAGTACACAATGAAGGGGAACAGCCTACCTGTAACGACGCGTGAAAGAGACCTGGGGGTGGACGTAACACCTAATCTATCTCCTGAGGCACATATTAATAGGATAACGACAGCAGCGTACTCTACACTGGCAAAAGTTAGAACATCATTCAGAAACCTAAGTAAGGAGGCATTTAGGGCGCTTTACACTGCCTACGTAAGGCCAGTCTTAGAGTATGCCGCCTCATCATGGAGTCCCCATCTGAAGAAACATATAATGAAACTGGAAAAGGTTCAGAGGTTTGCAACGAGACTCGTCCCAGAGCTACGAGGGATGGGGTATGAAGAGCGCCTGAGGGAATTGTGCCTTACGACACTAGAAAGAAGAAGGGAGAGGGGGGACATGATAGGAACGTATAAGATACTCAGAGGAATTGACAGAGTGGACATAGACGAAATGTTCACACGGAATAGTAACAGAACGAGAGGACATGGATGGAAGCTTGAAACTCAGATGAGTCACAGAGATGTTAGGAAGTTTTCTTTTAGCGTGAGAGTAGTGGGAAAATGGAATGCACTTCAGGAACAGGTTGTGGAAGCAAATACTATTCATAATTTTAAAACCAGGTATGATAGGGAAATAGGACAGGAGTCATTGCTGTAAACAACCGATGCTCGAAAGGCGGGATCCAAGAGTCAATGCTCGATCCTGCAGACACAACTAGATGAGTACAACTAGGTGAGTACACACACACACACACACACACACACACACACACACACACACACACACACACACACACACACACACACACACACACAAACCCACACACACACAAACCCACACACACACAAACCCACACACACACACACACACACACACACACACACACACCCACACACACACACACACACACACACACACACACACACACACACACACACACACACAGATCTGGGGGTTGATATCACACCGAACCTGTCCCCAGAGGCCCACATCAAAAGGATATCATCAGCGGCATATGCTAGGTTGGTAAACATAAGAACTGCCTTTAGAAACTTGTGTAAGGAATCGTTCAGGACCCTGTTTACCACTTATGTCAGACCAATCCTGGAATACCAGCTACAGCCTGGAGTCCATACCTAGTTAAACACAAGACAAAGTTAGAGAAGATTCAGCGGTATGCCACCTGGCTCGTCCCGGAACTGAGAGGTATGAGCTACGAGGAAAGGCTAAAGGAGCTGAACCTCACGTCCCTGGAAGACAGAAGAGTAAGGGGAGACATGATAACCACCTACAAAATACTCAGGGGAATTGACAGGGTGGACAAAGACAAACTCTTTAGCACGGGCGGAACACGAACAAGGGGACACAGTTGGAAACTGAGTACCCAAATTCCGGGCTGTGAGGAGTTCAGAGACTACATAGCAGGCACCATAACAATGGGAGGACCAAGAATAGTAGTAGCAGTAATATACAACCCTCCACCAAATGACAGGAGACCCAGTCAAGAGTATGACAACAACAACATGGCAGTTAACACTATAATTGAGAGGGCAGCCTCTGCTGCCTGTAGAAATAGATCCCACCTGCTCATCATGGGCGACTTCAATCACGGAAGGATTGACTGGGAGAACAAGGAACTGCATGGAGGCGAGGATACGTGGAGAGCCAAACTATTGGAGGTGGTGACAAGAAACGTTTTAACCCAGCATGTCAGGGAACCCACAAGGATGAGAGGCAATGACGAACCAGCGAGACTCGACCTGGTTTTCACCCTGAACGATTCTGACATAAGAGAAATCGGTTTTGAGGACCCAGTAGGAATGAGCGACCACAGTGTACTGGTGTTTGAGTACCTGGTTGATGAAGGGTTATTGAACTCGAGGAGGGGTACTGAAAACTAAAGGCCGGCATTCCGGAAGGGAAACTATGAGGAGATAAGAAAATTCCTAACATACATAACATGAAAAACAGAGCTCAGGGAAAAGACGGCCCAAGATATGATGGACTACATCACGCAGAAGTGCAAGGACGCAGCAAACAAGTTTGTCCCAGTCCAAAAGGAAAACAGAGAAATGAAGATGAGAAACCCATGGTTTAATCAGAGATGTAGGCTAGCTAAGCAGCAAAGTAAAAGGGCATGGAGAAACTATAGGAATAAAAGGACACTGGAGAGCATAGAAAGATACCAGAATGCCAGGAATGAATATGTCAGGATGAGAAGAGAGGCAGAAAGACAATGTGAAAATGACATCGCGAGTCAAAGACTCAACCTAAATTGCTGCACAGCCACATCAGGAGAAAAACAACAGTAAAGGAACAGGTAATGAAACTGAGGATAGGGGCAGAAGGATTCACTACAAACGACAAGGAAGTGTGCGAGGAACTGAATAAGAAATTCCAGGAGGTCTTCACAGTTGAGCAAGGGGACGTCCCAGAGATAAGAGAGGGAATATCTAACCAAACACCACTAGCTGAGTTTGCGATTACCAGTGGGGAGGTGAGGAAGCATCTGCTAGAGTTGGAAGTGACAAAGGCTATAGGCCCAGATGGAATCTCCCCTTGGACCCTAAAGAAAGGAGCAGAAGCACTGTGCCTGCCACTCTCCATATTGTATAACAAATCACTGGTAACAGGTGAACTGCCCAAAATTTGGACGACGGCTAATGTAGTCCCAATCTTCAAGAAGTGACAGACAGGAGGCACTGAACTACACTGAACTACAGACCAGTGTCCTTAACATGCATACCATGGAAGATGATGGAGAAGATTGTGCGAAGAAAGCTAGTGGAACACCTGGAGCGAAAGAACTTTGTAACACAGCATCAACATGGGTTCAGGGATGGCAGGTCCTGCCTCACAGGGTTACTTGAATTTTCGACCAGGCAACAAAAATAAGGCAAGAAAGAGAAGGGTGGGCAGACTGCATATTTTTGGATTGTCAGAAAGCCTTTGATACAGTGCCACACAAGAGGCTAGTGAAAAAGCTGGAGATGCAGGCTGGAGTGAAAGGGAAGGTACTCCACTGAGGAGTACCTAAGCAACAGGAGACAGTGAGTCAGTGTGAGGGGTGAGGTCTCAGATTGGCGAGACGTCACCAGTGGAGTCCCGCAGGGGTCAGTCCTTGGACCTATACTGTTTCTGGTATATGTAAATGATCTCCCAGAGGGTATAGACTCGTTCCTCTCAATGTTTGCTGATGACGCAAAAATTATGAGGAGGATTAAGACAGAGGATGATAGTATGAGACTACAGGATGACGTAAGCAAACTGAAGGAATGGTCAGACAAATGGCTACTAAAGTTCAACCCAAGTAAATGTAAGGTAATGAAACTAGGGGGAGGAAACAGGAGGCCAGACACAGGATACAGAATAGGAGATGAAGTACTTAATGAAACAGACAGAGAGAAAGATCTAGGAGTTGATATCACACCAAACCTGTCTCCTGAAGCCCACATAAAAAGAATAACGTCTGCGGCATATGCGAGGCTTGCTAACATCAGAACAGCCTTCAGGAACCTGTGTAAGGAATCATTCAGAATCTTGTACACCACATATGTAAGACCAATCCTGGAGTATGCGGCCCCAGCATGGAGCCCGTACCTTGTCAAGCACAAGACGAAGCTGGAAAAAGTCCAAAGGTATGCTACTAGACTAGTCCCAGAACTAAGAGGCATGAGTTACGAGGAAAGGCTGCGGGAAATGCACCTAACGACACTGGAAGACAGAAGAGTAAGGGGAGACATGATCACAACCTACAAAATTATCAGGGGAATTGACAGGGTGGACAAGGATGGATTATTTAACGCGGGTGTTACGCGAACAAGGGGACACAGGTGGAGACTGAGTACCCACATGAGCCACAGAGACGTTAGAAGGAACTTTTTCAGTGTCAGAGTAGTTAACGGATGGAATGCATTAGGCAGTAATGTGGTGGAGGCTGACTCCATACACAGTTTCAAGTGTAGATATGACAGAGCCCAATAGGCTCAGGAACCTGTACACCTGTTGATTGACAGTTGAGAGGCGGGACCAAAGAGCCAGAGCTCAACCCCCCGCAAGCACAACTAGGTGAGTACAAATAGGTGAGTACATATACACATACACACACACGCCAGACCTGTCTCCTGCAGCACATATCAAGCGGATAACATCAGCGGCATATGCCAGGCTGGCCAACATACGAACGGCATTCAGAAACTTGTGTAAAGAATCATTCAGAACTTTGTATACCACATATGTCAGGCCAATCCTGGAGTATGCAGCCCCAGCATGGAGTCCATATCTAGTCAAGGATAAGACTAAACTGGAAAAGGTTCAAAGGTTTGCCACCAGACTAGTACCCGAGCTGAGAGGTATGAGCTACAAGGAGAGACTACGGGAATTAAACCTCACTTCGCTGGAAGACAGAAGAGTTAGGGGGGACATGATCACCACATTCAAGATTCTGAAGGGGATTGATAGGGTAGATAAAGACAGTCTATTTAACACAAGGGGAACACGCACAAGGGGACATAGGTGGAAACTGAGTGCCCAAATGAGCCACAGAGATATTAGAAAGAACTTTTTTAGTGTCAGAGTGGTTGACAAATGGAATGCATTAGGAAGTGATGTGGTGGAGGCTGACTCCATACACAGTTTCAAGTGTAGATATGACAGAGCCCGATAGGCTCAGGAATCTGTACACCTGTTGATTGACGGTTGAGAGGCGGGACCAAAGAGCCAGAGCTCAACCCCCGCAAACACAACTAGGTGAGTACAACTAGGTGAGTACAACACACACACACACACACACACACACACACACACACACACACACACACACACACACACACACACACACACACACACACACACACACACACCAACCTTCTGTGAATGTCGCCATTATCGCGAATCAGTAATGTGCAGCTCAGAGTGAACTACATCACCGTCTAGCTCTACATATCCGGGGTTAAGACTCAGCTCCCGGGCCCCAAGAACCTCAACCAACCGATGTACGGGTTCCTCCTCCCTGCTGTGCTGTGTCAATGACATTCGGGTAGTTAGGTTGGTCTCCCTGTGAGGCTATTTGCTCGTTAACTAGTCCACCCAACTACTTGGACTAGACGGTAGAGCGATGGTCTCATGCAGGTCGGGGTTCAATCCCCAATACACAAATGGTTGGCCACCATTCCTTTAATCCCTTATCCTGACCCCTTCCAAGGGCTATAGAGTCGTAATGGCTTGACGCTTTCCCCCCCCTGATAATTACCCCCCCCCTGTCCGCTAGCTCTACTTCCCAAGGAATCTTGTATGTTGTTGTCATGTCCCCACTGACTTCACCACAAACACCCTTACCACCACAACTAGAACACCACCTGAGAATATGAGGAAGCTGTCGGAGACGTTTGGGCTCTGAGCAATTGTTATGTGATTGTAGTTGTATTACTGTATTTTGAGGGCGTAGAATACAGTATCATACACAGAATACGACCCATATACACCCCGTACTGGCTGACCCCAACGTACCAAAGAGCGTGTGCTATGAACATTGTATACCCGCGGCAGGAGGACTCTGGAACTATAGAGCAGGTAACAAGGGTTGTAACGGGCATCAGGGGCCATCTTGTGACCGGGTTGTAGCGGTTGTAACGCCTTGTTCCGCTCGCTACAAGGCTGGTAACACCAGTTGGCACTACTGCTTGTTAGTTCGCACACCTGTGGTTTGTTAACAGTTAAGTGATTGCATTGTTAACAGTTAAGTTATTGCATTGTTAGCAGTTAAGTGATTGCATTGTTAGCAGTTAAGTGATTGCATTGTTAGCAGTTAAGTGATTGCATTGTTAGCAGTTAAGTGATTGCATTGTTAGCAGTTAAGTGATTGCATTGTTAACAGTTAAGTGATTGCATTGTTAGCAGTTAAGTGATTGCATTGTTAGCAGTTATGTGATTGCATTGTTAACAGTTAAGTGATTGCATTGTTAGCAGTTAAGTGATTGCATTGTTAACAGTTAAGTTATTGCATTGTTAGCAGTTATGTGATTGCATTGTTAACAGTTAAGTGATTGTATTGTTAGCAGTTAAGTGATTGCATTGTTAGCAGTTAAGTGATTGCATTGTTAGCAGTTAAGTGATTGTATTGTTAGCAGTTAAGTGATTGTATTGTTAGCAGTTAAGTGATTGTATTGTTAGCAGTTAAGTGATTGCATCGTTAGCAGTTAAGTGATTGCATCGTTAGCAGTTAAGTGATTGTATTGTTGTAACAAACTAGGCTGTTGTAAGAATTATCCAGAGTGGTTTATCGACAAAAGAGAATGGGAAGCTGAGCCGCATGGTGACCTGACCCCCAGGGGGATTCGCGGTGGAAATAACCGACGCGTTGTTCATAACTGCGTATAATGAACCATCCTATAGTATTCAGTAAATTAGAGAAAATTAGCCTTTATTCATTTTGCATTAAAATTGTATTGTATAATAGTACTGGATACAATATCAAGAGTATTCTAATTATTGAGTTTAAGTCACCATCAGTGACGTCACGAATCGGATCTAACTTTTAAGGCGGAGTGACCGGCGGTCATAGGTCAGCAGGGTTGACATGTCTAATATTTCTCAAAGTTTTAATAACCATTTTTGTGATCGGGAACAGCTTTGCCGTTAGATGTTTGTGTAATCTAATTAAAGTAAAATAATTCAACCAGTCTGGATCAATTCAGTACAAACAGAGGTTAATTGTTATAACTTAAACCTTGCTAGGAACTGGGTAGAACTTTGTCTAGGCGGAAGGATACAATACTCTGTCTGGGGTAGTCCAGACAAGGAAAAAATCAGTGTGAATACGGGAGCAGCTGGGAGAGGTCAAACATCTTACCTCTCCCCAAGACATCTAGCTGGTCGCCCAAGGTATAGTTGCTATGGTTATGTATAGAAATAGTCTTCTCATTTGCCATTCAGGTCAAGTAGGGAGTGTTAAAGTGATAGGGAGTGAACACATTTAGATTTTGTTTTAGTTTTCTTTTAATAAATTAAATTTGTTATTAATTTGCATTTTATTGTTTCCATTTGGTTATGTGTAAACTTGTCCTGGTCACGTGGTCCACACGAGGCAGAGTTGCATTGGGCGCCGATTCTAACATCGAATCGGAATTATCAGTACCGTGTAATTTATTCCACACTCAAGGTCATCGTTTATAGTGGGGATCAAGCCCCTAGGTTGATTAATTAGCAGTTGTGATTGTATTGTTAGCAGTTAAGTGATTGTGTTGTTAGCAGTTAAGTGATTGCATCGTTAGCAGTTAAGTGATTGTATTGTTAGCAGTTAAGTGATGGTATTGTTAGCAGTTAAGTGATTGTATTGTTAGCAGTTAAGTGATTGTATTGTTAGCAATTAAGTGATTGCATTGTTAGCAGTTAAGTGATGGTATTGTTAGCAGTTAAGTGATTGTATTGTTAGCAGTTAAGTGATTGTATTGTTAGCAGTTAAGTGATTGTATTGTTAGCAGTTAAGTGATTGTATTGTTAGCAGTTAAGTGATTGTATTGTTAGCAGTTAAGTGATTGTATTGTTAGCAGTTAAGTGATTGTATTGTTAGCAATTAAGGTTGTGGTTGAGAAAATAACAATGTCTGCTGACTGTACTGTAATTGTAACTCTGTTATGTAATTAGTGTCCTGTACTCTTAATGTACTCTTTCCCCTATAATAAATGTACTACCATTTACGAGTGAATCATTTGAGTGATTGATGGATTGATCAACATAACTGTTGCACGAAGACATCACATTAGGTGATGAGTATTGATGATGAGTCACAATAACGGGGTTGATGATATGAGGACAGAACACAGACCAGGTGATGAGTCGTCTCCTCATCTTGCGGGGGGGGGGGGGGGTTGAGCTCTGGCTCTTTGGTCCCGCCTCTCAACCGTCAATCAACAGGTGTACAGGTTCCTGAGCCTATTGGGCTCTATCATATCTACACTTGAAACTGTGTATGGAGTCAGCCTCCACCACATCACCCCCTAATGCATTCCATTTGTCAACCACTCTGACACTGAAAAAGTTCTTTCTAATATCTCTGTGGCTCATGTGGGTACTCAGTTTCTATCTATCACTCACACACGACGCGGCAAATCTCCAATATGGTGTAAATCAGGACTTTCAACGGGCCACAGATAAAAAAATATGATGTTTAATAATAGTAAGGTTCAGCTCCTGCCCTGTGGAAAATAGGACAATGTAAAAACGGAAACCAATGATACAATAGAATCAAATCCCATTATACAACGGAAAAACAATACAAGGGATCTAGGAGTAATCAGGTCGGAAGATCTTACCTTTAAGGAACACAATAAAGTAGCCGTCATGACAGCAAGAAAAATGACAGGTTGGATAACAAGGACCTTCCACACAAGGGATGCCATACCAGTGATGATACTTTTCAAGACGCTAGTGCTCTCTAGGGTGGAATATTGTAGCACTCTAACAGCCTCCATTTAGAACATTTGAAATTGCTGACCTGGAGAGCGTGCAAAGATCCTTTACCGCTAGAATTCACTCTGTAAGTCATCTACATCATTGGGACCTATTAAAAGTTTGAAATCTGTATTCTCTTGAGCACAAGCGAGAGATATTTAATAATTTACACGTGGAAAATATTAGAGGGGCTGGTCCCAAACCTGCACACAGAAATAACATCACATGAGACCAGAAGACATGGCAGGATGTGCAGAATACCCCCGTTCAAGAGCAGAGGTGCAACAGGTACTCTGAGAGAGAACTCTATCAACATCAGAGGCCAGAGACTATTCAACACGCTTCCACTACACATAAGGGGCATAACTGGCCGACCCCTCACAGTGTTCAAGAGAGAACTATCAACATCAGAGGCCCGAGACTGTTCAACACGCTTCCACTACACATAACGGACATAACTGGCCGACCCCTCACAGTGTTCAAGAGAGAACTATCAACATCAGAGGCCCGAGACTGTTCAACACGCTTCCACTACACATAAGGGACATAACTGGCCGACCCCTCACAGTGTTCAAGAGAGAACTATCAACAGCAGAGGCCCGAGACTGTTCAACACGCTTCCACTACACATAAGGGACATAACTGGCCGACCCCTCACAGTGTTCAAGAGAGAACTATCAACATCAGAGGCCCGAGACTGTTCAACACGCTTCCACTACACATAAGGGACATAACTGGCCGACCCCTCACAGTGTTCAAGAGAGAACTCGCTAAGCACCTCCAAAGAATACCTAATCAACCAGGCTGTGATTCACACGTCAGAATGCGAGCAGCCACGTCCAACAACCTGGTTGACTAGACGACCTACTGGGAGGCCTGGTCGGAGACCGGGCCGTGGGGACCTTTTATGCTCAAAACCTTCATATGGTACCCACAAGGTAACCTTTGTCGTGAATATTTAAGAAATCATTAGGGGGTCGAGCAATTCCAGTATCCCGGAGGGCTGCTAACGTGGTGCCGAGTTTTAGAAAATTCTCTCGATCACTCGAATCGACGTATTGATACCTAACATTTATTGTAGGAAATTTGCTTGAATCGATATTCGCAAACCCAATTCATTTACATCTAGTTAAGCATAGATTGCTATGCTTAACTAAGGGCTGTTAGCCTTTAACGAATTAACTCGTAATCTTTTCTAGGACATTTGAAGCAGTTAGGAAAAATTTACTGGTTAGGGAAATAGTTTTATAAAACAAGGTACCAGGTATCAGTGTTGGCGTGGGATAACGTGATTGTTTCAAGTGCAGGCGAGACATATACAAGAGGAGTTAGGGTGGATATAAGTATTAGCTGCCTCGTTTGAATAGACATTTTGTTGTTTAATATGTATTAGTTCTATACTAGAACTTATTACTAGAACTTGTATTAATATACAAGTGCTTGTATAGTGACACCATACAAGTCAGGCATTATATTAGTTCACTATCATCCCACTTTGAGAGCAGTGGGGCAGTAGGTAATACCATACAACCATACCAATACCAACCACCCAACCACACCACCAACCACCCATACCACCACATCACCCACCCACCACCCAACCACCCATACCACCACATCACCCACCCACCACCCAACCAACCATACCACCACCAACCACACTACCACCTAATCAATCACCACCAACCAAGCACACCACCCACCAACCACCCAACCACACGACCACTACCCAACCACACCACCAACCACCCAACCACACCACCAACCACCAACCATACCAGAGGCAGAATACTCACGCTGGGGGAGTGATGGCGACGTAGGCGACAACTATGGCGACCAGGAGAGAGAAGCGACAGGTGGTGGCGGCAACCATGGTGGTGACGACGACTCCGAGCCGCCGCCCTCACCACGACCCGTCGACCTGACGCCTCCAGTGACACATGACTGGACGACCCTCCCACGTCCTCTCTCGCTCTCTCTCTCTCTCTCTCGCTCTCTCTCTCTCTCTCTCCTCTCACGTGTTTGGCCTCGTGCGCGCGTGGCTTGTTTGCACGTGTTACGGGGAACTTTTCTTAATTGTTTGCACGTGTTATGGGGAAATTGTTTCCACGTGTTATGGGGACTTTTCTTAATTGTTTGCACATGTTATGGGGACTTTTCTTAATTATTTGCACGTGTTACGGGGACTTAATTGTTTGCACGTGTTATGGGGGACTTTTCTTAATTGTTTGCAAGCGTTACGGGAACTTTTCTTAATTGTTTGCAAGTGTTACGGGAACTTTTCTTAATTGTTTGCAAGTGTTACGGGAACTTTTCTTAATTGTTTGCACGTGTTACGGGAACTTTTCTTAATTGTTTGCACGTGTTACGGGAACTTTTCTTAATTGTTTGCACGTGTTACGGGGAACTTTTCTTAATTATTTGTACGTGTTACGGGGAACTTTTCTTAATTGTTTGCATGTGTTATGGGGAACTTTTCTTAATTGTTTGCACGTGTTACGGGGACTTAATTGTTTGCACGTGTTACGGGGAAATTGTTTGCACGTGTTATGGGGAACTTTTCTTAATTGTTTGCACGTGTTACGGGGAACTTTTCTTAATTATTTGCATGCGTTATGGGGAACTTTTCTTAATTGTTTGCATGTGTTATGGGGAACTTTTCTTAATTGTTTGCACGTGTTATGGGGAACTTTTCTTAATTGTTTGCATGTGTTACGGGAACTTTTCCTGTTTGAACGTATTTAAGGAACTTTTGGATCTTTAGCTTTATTTAAAGTATTTTCAGATTATTGTGAAATGACCGTCTTTCTGTTGATTGATCACACCAGTGATTTTCACTGTCTGTACTCAGATTTTCACTGCCTGTACTCGGATTTTCACTGCCTGTACTCAGATTTTCACTGCCTGTACTCAGATTTTCACTGCCTGTACTCAGATTTTCACTGCCTGTATATGGATTTTCACTGCCTGTACTCGGATTTCACTGCCTATATTCATATTTTCACTGCCTGTACTCAAATTTTTCACTGCCTGTACTCGGATTTTCACTGTCTGTACTCAGATTTCACTGCCTGTACTCAAACTTCACTGCCAGTATTCATATTTCACTGTCTGTACTCGGATTTTCACTGCCTGTACTAGGATTTCACTGCCTGTACTCAGATTTCACTGCCTGTATTCAGATTTTCACTGCCTGTACTCGGATTTCACTGCCTGTATTCAGATTTTCACTGCCTGTACTCAGATTTCACTGCCTGTATTCAGATTTCACTGCCTGTACTCAGATTTCATTGTCTGTACTCAGATTTCACTGCCTGTACTCAGATTTTCACTGCCTGTATTCAGATTTTCACTGCCTGTACTCAGATTTTCACTGCCTGTACTCGGCTTTTCACTGCCTGTACCCAGATTTTCACTGCCTGTACTCAGATTTTCACTGCCTGTACTCAGATTTTCACTGAATGTACTCGGTTTTCAGTACATGTAATCGGATTTCACTGCCTGTACTCAGATTTTCACTGCCTGTACCCAGATTTTCACTGCCTGTACTCAGATTTTCACTGCCTGTACCCAGATTTTCACTGCCTGTACTCAGATTTTCACTGCCTGTACTCAGATTTTCACTGCCTGTACCCAGATTTTCACTGAATGTACTCGGTTTTCAGTACATGTAATCGGATTTCACTGCCTGTACTCGGATTTCACTGCTAACTTGGCACTTGCTGACCTGTTGAAGCGAGGCGCCTCAACAGTGCTGGTTGGCAGTGGTATCGAATTGCTCGTTACCATGGTCGTTTGTCAATTGTTCTCAGTCAGTCAGCATATGTTGACAGCTTATTTCCACCGGTGGTTGCAGGCGGCGTTGTCACCTGTGTTGCACCCACCACTGGCAAGGGCTTGACAGCACGCGGTCAACGCTTGACGTAATTCACCGCGATCAATCTCACTCGATACGTTTAAATCTTTCACCGGAGGGGCGGCGTCGCGAGAGAGAGAGAGAGAAGGCGCTGTCACGCACGCACTCTCTCCCTTGCCTTCAAATACTCATTCCGGTAATACAGTGACGACGGGTCATCACCGGCACGATAGTATTGACCTGTATACACATGCACGGGGGGTAGAGCAGGGGGAGGGGGCGCCGCCCCCGGCCGGCCACGTGTGTTTGGTATGAATTTATACGCAGAACGCACAGTTGGAGGGAGTTTGGCGTGCGGAGCGCAGGTGGGTTTGGTGAGTAGCGGGGGTGAGTAGCGGTGAGTAGCGAGGGGTGAGGGTGTATGGTGAGGCGCCAAGCGTGTGTCGGCTGCGTTTGATGGAGGGAGAATGTTGTACCCTTGTGTGTGTTGACCAGGTGAGGCGCCGCATGCGCACCTCACACACACACACACACACACACCTCTCCTGCCTCTCCCTCACTCGCTCTGGCGACCTCCTAGCGCATGCTCCTCCCTCCCCAAGGCTTCAAGAGTCTATACAACGCGAGTCAAGCCGACTGAGAGCTGCTATACGCCAGTAAGAACAGGAATACTCTTCAAGAGTTATATCTCCCGTCACTCCAGCTGGGTATATGGAAGGGCTGTGATTGGCTGCCGCGGCTCCAGTGGCGGGCCCAGTCGACCAATAGCCGCCAAGTGGGGGGCTGCCCCATGCCTCAGTGTTGCCAACGCCAGCAAGCGGGCAACCCGCTAATGAACTACATCAAAATACCTGTATTTTTCCCCCTCAAAACCCCCCATTCCGTTTTCCCCTGAATTAACGCCGTACCTTCCAACCAACGGAACCACGATATCAACTGCAATTGCTAACGAGCCTACCACCGTAGCAGCGTGTTGGGTTAACAACCAGCGTTGTATGAGCGTAATCAACGCTCACATCATCTCATTCAACGCCCAGCCGCCACACGCGACGCACCTCTCCACATCCTCGGCTCTAAATCGCATGTTAACGCCAACACCTCCTTTAGGGGCTCGCCATAGACCGTGCTACATGGACACTTCGTTCTGAGTAGCTAAATCTGAGACAACACCTCCACCAGGAAGATGGATCCCATAGCCGCGAGATCCCGCACCGCGGGTGGGAAGCTTGTGGGATAGTTCCTGTCCCAGGATGTCCCGGGATGTCCCAGGATGTCCCAGGATGTCTCGAGATGTCCCGGGATATCCCAGGATGTCTCGAGATGTCCCATGATGTCCCAGGATGTCTCGAGATGTCCCAGGATGTCCCAGGATGCGAAAGGATGTCCAGGGATGTCCCAGGATGTCCCAGGGATGTCCCAGGATATCCCAAGATATCCCAGGAAGTCTCGGGATGTCCCAGAATGTCCTAGGATGTTCCAGGATGTCCCAGGATGTCCAGGGATGTCCCAGGATGTCCCAGGATGTCTCAGGATGTCCCGGGATGTCCAGGATGTCCCAAGATATTCCAGCATGTCCCAGGATATCCCAAGATATCCCAGGATGTCCCAGGATATCCCAAGATGTCCCCAGAATGTCTTAGGATGTCCCAGAATATCCCAGGATGTCCCAGGATGCCCCAGGATATCCCAAGATATCCCAGGATATCCCAGGATGTCCCAAGATGTCACAAAAAGTCCTAGGATGTCCCAGGATGTCCAGGGATGCCCCAAGATATCCCAGCATGTCCCAGGATATCCCAAGATGTCCCAAGATATCCCAGCATGTCCCAGGATATCCCAAGATGTCCCAAGATATCCCAGAATGTCCCAAGATATCCCCGGATGCCCCAATATATCCCAGCATGCCCCAGCATGCCCCAAGATATCCCCGGGATGTCCCAAGAAGCTATTAGAGACCGTCCCGGGCCACCTGGGGCACACAGGGGCCCCTCTGGCCACCCAAGATGCCCGACCGTAATAGCCCGCTACACGAGCAAGGCGCCAGCACCCGCCCGCACATGGGTTATACACGATAGATAATTAAACGCAAAATGATAGATAGCGGCAATACATAATCCCCCGGGTGGAACAGGTGATGGGGATGGGATGGAATAGGGGATGGGAAAGGTGATGGGAAGACAGATTCGAGCCCGTTCGAACGTGTTAGCATCAATCAGTCAATTTTGAAAGGGAAGGTACGCCCCTTCCCCCTTTTCCATATCCCATGAAAGGGATGTGAGGACAGGATAGGAGGTGGGATAGAAGGCTCTTGGTAAAAGAACGTTGACCCCCCCCCCCGCCTTCCACTTGGACCATCGGGGCTCGAACTCTGACCTTGCAAGAAGCGAAGGTTACGACCAATCTAAGGGGATGAGGGCGCTAGAGAGCATCTTCCTGTAGCATGAGGCACATCCCAGTGGCATGGGACACATCCCAGTGGAATGGGACACATCCCAGAGGCATGGGACACATCCCAGAGGCATGGGACACATCCCAGAGGCATGGGATACATCCCAGAGGCATGATACACATCCCAGAGGCATGGGAGACATCCCAGAGGCATGAGACACATCCCAGAGGCATGGGACACATCCCAGAGGCATGGGACACATCCCAGAGACATGGGACACATCCCAGAGGCATGAGACACATTCCAGAGGCATGGGACACATCCCAGAGATGGGGGGGGGTAATGGGCAGGGGGATGTGACACATCCCAGAGGGGCCTCTGGGATGTGTCCCATGCCACTGGGATGTGTCCCATGCCTCTGGGATGTGTCCCATGCCTCTGGGAGACGACCAGTCTAAGGGGATGGGGGAGCTAGAGAGCATCTTCCTGTAGCATGAGGCACATCCCAGAGACATGGGACACATCCCAGAGGCATGGGACACATCCCAGAGGCATGGGACACATCCCAGAGGCATGGGATACATCCCAGAGGCATGATACACATCCCAGAGGCATGGGAGACATCCCAGAGGCATGAGACACATTCCAGAGGCATGGGACACATCCCAGAGGCATGGGACACATCCCAGAGACATGGGACACATCCCAGAGGCATGAGACACATTCCAGAGGCATGGGACACATCCCAGAGATGGGGGGGGGTAATGGGCAGGGGGATGTGACACATCCCAGAGGGGCCTCTGGGATGTGTCCCATGCCACTGGGATGTGTCCCATGCCTCTGGGATGTGTCCCATGCCTCTGGGAGACGACCAGTCTAAGGGGATGGGGGAGCTAGAGAGCATCTTCCTGTAGCATGAGGCACATCCCAGAGACATGGGACACATCCCAGAGGCATGGGACACATCCCAGAGGCATGGGACACATCCCAGAGGCATGGGATACATCCCAGAGGCATGATACACATCCCAGAGGCATGGGAGACATCCCAGAGGCATGAGACACATTCCAGAGGCATGGGACACATCCCAGAGGCATGGGACACATCCCAGAGACATGGGACACATCCCAGAGGCATGAGACACATTCCAGAGGCATGGGACACATCCCAGAGATGGGGGGGGTAATGGGCAGGGGGATGTGACACATCCCAGAGGGGCCTCTGGGATGTGTCCCATGCCACTGGGATGTGTCCCATGCCTCTGGGATGTGTCCCATGCCTCTGGGAGACTGTTCCAGAGATGAAATGAGACAAGGAAATGGGCTGACGTACTCATCTATATGTACTCACTGTGATGAGTAAAGTACTCAGCCACACGTACTCACCATCATGGGTAAAGTACTCACCTCAGTGCTGTCAATTGCTGCACCGGGGCTCGAACCGGCTTCCAGGACCTCTTCTTTGAGAGGAACTTCACGTTCAAGTCACTCCACACAGCCAGTGATTCCATCGAAAAGGATTTCCTAAAATCCTTTTGCGTTTCCGAGTAAAATAAATCTTCTATTTCAACCGTCTCTCACTGGGCGGATTCTTGTGGCCCACCTTGTCTATTTCTCTCAAGTATTTGGCACGTTGCGATCATGTCCCCCTCTTGCCCTTCTCTGCTCTTAAGGTTCAGATGATGAGTAATTGTGTTGAACTTTCAGTTTTTTTTTTGCTTCACGAAGCAGGAAATACAGTCTGTATTGTTGTATTCATGTGTGATGAGACATGAGTATCAATATGAGACATGAGTCTCCAGATGAGACATGAGTATCAATATGAGACATGAGTATCAATATGAGACATGAGTCTCCAGATGAGACATGAGTCTCCAGATGAGACATGAGTCTCCAGATGAGACATGAGTCTCCGGATGAGACATGAGTCTCCAGATGAGACATGAGTCTCCAGATGAGACATGAGTCTCCAGATGAGACATGAGTCTCCGGATGAGACATGAGTCTCCGGATGAGGCATGAGTCTCTGGATGAGACATGAGTCTCCGGATTAGACATGAGTCTCCGGATGAGCCATGAGTCTCAATATGAGCCATGAGTCTCAATATGAGCCATGAGTCTCCGGATGAGACATGAGTCTCCGGATGACGGTGTCTGACCCGAGTGAGGAATGTCTCTCACCTGGCACATCCTAAGAACACATCTTTAGAGACGTCTTAAAGATAATATTCTTCAAGGCATCGTAAATGCAGATCTTCGAACAGGTCTTAAGTGCACTTTACTCAAGTATTTTAAGTGCACTTCTGACATGGCGACTGTCCAAGTGGTTCAGCATGACGCCACCTGGGTGCCGGCGCCACACACCAGAGAGCCACCTGGGTGCTGGCGCCACACACCAGAGAGCCACCTGGGTGCCGGCGCCACACACCAGAGAGCCACCTGGGTGCCGGCGCCACACACCAGGGGGCCACCTGGGTGCTGGCGCCACACACCAGGGGGACACCTGGGTGCTGGCGCCACACACCAGAGAGCCACCTGGGTGCCGGCGCCACACACCAGAGGGCCACCTGGGTGCCGGCGCCACACACCAGAGAGCCACCTGGGTGCCGGCGCCACACACCAGAGAGCCACCTGGGTGACGGCGCCACACACCTGAGAGCCACCTGGGTGCCGGCGCCACACACCAGAGAGCCACCTGGGTGCTGGCGCCACACACCAGAGGGCCACCAGGGTGCCGGCGCCACACACCAGAGAGCCACCTGGGTGCCGGCGCCACACACCAGAGGGCCACCTGGGTGCCGGCGCCACACACCAGAGAGCCACCTGGGTGCCGGCGCCACACACCAGAGAGCCACCTGGGTGCCGGCGCCACACACCAGAGAGCCACCTGGGTGCCGGCGCCACACACCAGAGGGCCACCTGGGTGCCGGCGCCACACACCAGAGAGCCACCTGGGTGCCGGCGCCACACACCAGAGAGCCACCAGGGTGCCGGCGCCACACACCAGAGGGCCACCTGGGTGCCGGCGCCACACACCAGAGAGCCACCTGGGTGCCGGCGCCACACACCAGAGAGCCACCAGGGTGCCGGCGCCACACACCAGAGGGCCACCTGGGTGCCGGCGCCACACACCAGAGGGCCACCTGGGTGCTGGCGCCACACACCAGAGGGCCACCTGGGTGCTGGCGCCACACACCAGAGAGCCACCTGGGTGCCGGCGCCACACACCAGAGAGCCACCAGGGTGCCGGCGCCACACACCAGAGGGCCACCTGGGTGCCGGCGCCACACATCAGAGGGCCACCTGGGTGCTGGCGCCACACACCAGAGAGCCACCAGGGTGCCGGCGCCACACATCATGGGGCCACCTGGGTGCCGGCGCCACACATCAGAGAGCCACCTGGGTGCTGGCGCCACACACCAGAGAGCCACCAGGGTGCCGGCGCCACACATCAGAGGGCCACCTGGGTGCCGGCGCCACACAACAGAGAGCCACCAGGGTGCCGGCGCCACACACCAGAGAGCCACCTGGGTGCCGGCGCCACACACCAGAGAGCCACCTGGGTGCTGGCGCCACACACCAGAGGGCCACCTGGGTGCTGGCGCCACACACCAGAGGGCCACCAGGGTGCCGGCGCCACACACCAGAGAGCCACCAGGGTGCCGGCGCCACACATCAGAGAGCCACCTGGGTGCCGGCGCCACACACCAGAGAGCCACCAGGGTGCCGGCGCCACACACCAGAGAGCCACCTGGGTGCTGGCGCCACATACCAGAGAGCCACCAGGGTGCCGGCGCCACACATCAGAGAGCCACCTGGGTGCCGGCGCCACACATCAGAGGGCCACCAGGGTGCCGGCGCCACACATCAGAGAGCCACCAGGGTGCCGGCGCCACACATCAGAGGGCCACCAGGGTGCCGGCGCCACACATCAGAGAGCCACCAGGGTGCCGGCGCCACACACCAGAGGGCCACCTGAGTGCCGGCGCCACACACCAGAGAGCCACCTGGGTGCCGGCGCCACACACCAGAGAGCCACCTGGGTGCCGGCGCCACACACCAGAGGGCCACCTGGGTGCTGGCGCCACACACCAGAGAGCCACCAGGGTGCCGGCGCCACACATCAGAGAGCCACCTGGGTGCCGGCGCCACACATCAGAGAGCCACCTGGGTGCTGGCGCCACACACCAGAGAGCCACCAGGGTGCCGGCGCCACACATCAGAGGGCCACCTGGGTGCCGGCGCCACACATCAGAGAGCCACCTGGGTGCCGGCGCCACACACCAGAGAGCCACCTGGGTGCCGGCGCCACACATCAGAGGGCCACCTGGGTGCTGGCGCCACACACCAGAGAGCCACCAGGGTGCCGGCGCCACACATCAGAGGGCCACCTGGGTGCCGGCGCCACACATCAGAGAGCCACCTGGGTGCTGGCGCCACACACCAGAGAGCCACCTGGGTGCTGGCGCCACATACCAGAGAGCCACCAGGGTGCCGGCGCCACACATCAGAGGGCCACCTGGGTGCCGGCGCCAAAGAGCCACGCGGCACAGACCAGCCATCGCGTGTCATGGTCAAACTACCAATGAATACAGAATGACTTACTGACAATAACGTTATGTCGTGATAGTATGACATTACCATCCCAGACACGCACTCGCGTGCACACTCACTCACGCGCACACGCACTCACATACACACACGCACCCCCACGCACCCACGTTCTCCCTAAAATAGTCAATTTTCACTGTGACACACCCGGAGTCATTCACGTTCCGTCGATAAAGAGGCGGCCAGCCCACACATGCTATTTTCAGACAATTTCCAGCGTGTCTCCGTAACCATCTTGAGGCAGAAATTGCCAATTATAACCCAAAAACGATATACGAAGAGGGAGAGGGAGGGAGGGAGAGAGGGAGGGAGGGAGAGAGGGAGAGAGAGGGAGAGGGAGAGGGAGAGGCAGGGAGAGAGAGAGAAAGGAAGAGAGAGAGAGAGAGGAAAATAGAGAATAGTAGCCACTCTTTAACCATCACTGTAGCACTGTCAGGGTTTGTAGACCTTTATCAGGGCCTGTAGACCACTGTCAGGACCTGTTGGTTACTGTCAGGGCCTGTAGACCACTGTCAGGACCTGTTGGTTACTGTCAGGGCCTGTAGACCACTGTCAGGGCTTTAGGTCACTGTCAGGGCCTGTAGACCACTGTCAGGGCTTTAGGTCACTGTCAGGGCTGTAGGCCACTGTCAGGGTTTGTAGACCTTTATCAGGGCCTGTAGACCACTGTCAGGACATGTAGGTCACTGTCAGGGTCTGTAGACCACTGTCAGGGCTGTAGACCACTGTCAGGGCCTGTAGGTCACTGTCAGGGCTGTAGGCCACTGTCAGGGCCTGTAGACCACTGTCAGGGCCTGTAGACCACTGTCAGGGCTTTAGGTCACTGTCAGGGCTGTAGGCCACTGTCAGGGCCTGTAGACCACTGTCAGGGTTTGTAGACCTTTATCAGGGCCTGTAGACCACTGACAGGACCTGTTGGTTACTGTCAGGGCCTGTAGACCACTGTCAGGGCCAGTAGACCACTGTCAGGGCTTTAGGTCACTGTCAGGGCTGTAGGCCACTGTCAGGGTTTGTAGACCTTTATCAGGGCCTGTAGACCACTGTCAGGACCTGTAGGTCACTGTCAGGGTCTGTAGACCACTGTCAGGGCTGTAGACCACTGTCAGGGCCTGTAGGTCACTGTCAGGGCTGTAGGCCACTGTCAGGGCCTGTAGACCACTGCCAGGGCCTGTAGACCACTGTCAGGGCTTTAGGTCACTGTCAGGGCTGTAGGCCACTGTCAGGGCCTGTAGACCACTGTCAGGGTTTGTAGACCTTTATCAGGGCCTGTAGACCACTGACAGGACCTGTTGGTTACTGTCAGGGCCTGTAGACCACTGTCAGGGCCTGTAGACCACTGTCAGGGCTTTAGGTCACTGTCAGGGCTGTAGGCCACTGTCAGGGTTTGTAGACCTTTATCAGGGCCTGTAGACCACTGTCAGGACCTGTAGGTCACTGTCAGGGTCTGTAGACCACTGTCAGGGCTGTAGACCACTGTCAGGGCCTGTAGGTCACTGTCAGGGCTGAAGGCCACTGTCAGGGCCTGTAGACCACTGTCAGGGCCTGTAGACCACTGTCAGGGGCTGTAGGTCACTGTCAGGGGCTGTAGGCTACTGTCAGGGCCTGTAGGTCACTGTCAGGGCTGTAGGCCACTGTCATGGCCTGTAGACCACTGTCAGGGCCTGTAGTCCACTGTCAGGGCCTGTAGACCACTGTCAGGGCTTTAGGTCACTGTCAGGGCTGTAGGCCACTGTCAGGGCCTGTAGACCACTGTCAGGGTTTGTAGACCTTTATCAGGGCCTGTAGACCACTGTCAGGGCTTTAGGTCACTGTCAGGGCTGTAGGTCACTGTCAGGGCCTGTAGACCACTGTCAGGGCTTTAGGTCACTGTCAGGGCTGTAGGCCACTGTCAGGGTTTGTAGACCTTTATCAGGGCCTGTAGACCACTGTCAGGACCTGTAGGTCACTGTCAGGGTCTGTAGACCACTGTCAGGGCTGTAGACCACTGTCAGGGCCTGTAGGTCACTGTCAGGGCTGTAGGCCACTGTCAGGGCCTGTAGACCACTGTCAGGGCCTGTAGACCACTGTCAGGGGCTGTAGGTCACTGTCAGGGGCTGTAGGCTACTGTCAGGGCCTGTAGGTCACTGTCAGGGCTGTAGGCCACTGTCAGGGCCTGTAGACCACTGTCAGGGCCTGTAGTCCACTGTCAGGGCCTGTAGACCCCCTGTCAGGGCCTGTAGACCACTGCCAGGGCCTGTAGACCACTGTCAGGGCCTGTAGTCCACTGTCAGGGTCTGTAGACCACTGTCAGGGGCTGTAGGCCACTGTCAGGGGCTGTAGGCCACTGTCAGGGTCTGTAGACCACTGTAAGGGCTGTAGGTCACTGTCAGGGCTGTAGGCCACTGTCAGGGTCTGTAGACCACTGTCAGGGTCTGTTGGTTACTGTCAGGGTCTGTAGACCACTGTCAGGGTCTGTAGACCACTGTCAGGGTCTGTAGACCACTGTCAGTGTCTGTAGTCCACTGTCAGGGTCTGTAGACCACTGTCAGGGGCTGTAGGCTACTGTCAGGGTCTGTAGACCACTGTCAGGGTCTGTTGGTTACTGTCAGGGTCTGTAGACCACTGTCAGGGTCTGTAGACCACCGTCAGGATCTGTAGACCACTGTCAGTGTCTGTAGACCACTGTCAGGGTCTGTAGACCACTGTCAGGGCTGTAGGCTACTGTCAGGGTCTGTAGACCACTGTCAGGGTCTGTAGGCCACTGTCAGGGTCTGTAGACCACTGTAAGGGCTGTAGGTCACTGTCAGGGCTGTAGGCCACTGTCAGGGTCTGTAGACCACTGTCAGGGTCTGTTGGTTACTGTCAGGGTCTGTAGACCACTGTCAGGGTCTGTAGACCACTGTCAGGGTCTGTAGACCACTGTCAGGGGCTGTAGGCCACTGTCAGGGGCTGTAGGCCACTGTCAGGGTCTGTAGACCACTTTCAGGGCCTGTAGACCACTGTCAGGGCCTGTAGGCCACTGTCAGGGCCTGTAGACCACTGTCAGGGTCTGTAGGTCCCTGTCAGGGTCTGTAGGTCACTGTCAGGGCCTGTAGACCACTGTCAGGGCCTGTAGACCACTGTCAGGGTCTGTTGGTTACTGTCAGGGCCTGTAGACCACTGTCAGGGCTGTAGGTCACTGTCAGGGCTGTAGGCCACTGTCAGGGTCTGTAGACCACTGTCAGGGGCTGTAGACCACTGTCAGGGGCTGTAGGCCACTGTCAGGGTCTGTAGACCACTGTCAGGGCCTGTAGACCACTGTCAGGGGCTGTAGGCCACTGTCAGGGGCTGTAGACCACTGTCAGGGCTGTAGGCCACTGTCAGGGTCTGTAGACCACTGTCAGGGCCTGTAGACCACTGTCAGGGGCTGTAGGCCACTGTCAGGGTCTGTAGACCACTGTCAGGGTCTGTAGGTCCCTGTCAGGGTCTGTAGGTCACTGTCAGGGCCTGTAGACCATTGTCAGGGCCTGTAGACCACTGTCAGGGTCTGTTGGTTACTGTCAGGGCCTGTAGACCACTGTCAGGACTGTAGGTCACTGTCAGGGCTGTAGGCCACTGTCAGGGTCTGTAGACCACTGTCAGGGGCTGTAGACCACTGTCAGGGGCTGTAGGCCACTGTCAGGGTCTGTAGACCACTGTCAGGGCCTGTAGACCACTGTCAGGGGCTGTAGGCCACTGTCAGGGGCTGTAGACCACTGTCAGGGCTGTAGGCCACTGTCAGGGTCTGTAGACCACTGTCAGGGCCTGTAGACCACTGTCAGGGGCTGTAGGCCACTGTCAGGGTCTGTAGACCACTGTCAGGGTCTGTAGGTCCCTGTCAGGGGCTGTAGGCAACTGTCAGGGCCTGTTGACCACTGTCAGGGTCTGTAGACCACTGGCAGGGCCTGTAGACCACTGTCACGGCCTGTAGACCACTGTCAGGGTCTGTAGGACACTGTCAGGGGCTGTAGGCCACTGTCAGGGCTGTAGGCCATTGTCAGAGTCTGTAGACCACTGTCAGGGAATGTAGACCACTGTCACGGCCTGTAGACCACTGTCAGGGTCTGTAGGACACTGTCAGGGGCTGTAGGCCACTGTCAGGGCCTGTAGACCACTGTCAGGGCTATAGGCCACTGTCAGGGTCTGTAGACCACTGTCAGGGCCTGTAGACCACTGTCACGGCCTGTAGACCACTGTCAGGGTCTGTAGGTCACTGTCAGGGCCTGTAGACCACTGTCAGGGTCTGTAGACCACTGTCAGGGTCTGTAGACCACTGTCAGGGCCTGTAGACCACTGTCAGGGCTGTAGACCACTGTCAGGGTCTGTAGACCACTGTCAGGGCCTGTAGGTCACTGTCAGGGTCTGCAGACCACTGTCAGGGCCTGTAGACCACTGTCAGGGTGTGTAGGTCACTGTCAGGGCCTGTAGACCACTGTCAGTATCTGTAGACCACTGTCAGGGCCTGTAGACCACTGTCAGGGTCTGTAGGTCACTGTCAGGGCCTGTAGACCACTGTCAGGGCTGTAGGCCACTGTCAGGGTCTGTAGACCACTGTCAGGGTCTGTAGACCACTGTCAGGGCCTGTAGACCACTGTCAGGGCTGTAGGCCACTGTCAGGGTCTGTAGACCACTGTCAGGGCCTGTAGACCACTGTCAGGGGCTGTAGGCCACTGTCAGGTACTGTAGACCACTGTCAGAGTCTGTAAACCACTGTCAGGGCCTGTAGACCACTGTCAGGGTCTGCAGACCACTGTCAGGGACTGTAGACCACTGTCAGGGTCTGTAGGTCACTGTCAGGGCCTGCAGACCACTGTCAGGGTCTGCAGACCACTGTCAGGGACTGTAGACCACTGTCAGGGTCTGTAGGCCACTGTCAGGGCCTGTAGACCACTGTCAGGGCCTATAGGTCTCTGTCAGGGCCTGTAGACCACTTACAGGGACTGTAGACCACTGTCAGGGCCTGTAGGTCACTGTCAGGGCCTGTAGACCACTGTCAGGGCCTGTAGGTCACTGTCAGGGCCTGTAGACCACTGTCAGGGCCTGTAGGTCACTGTCAGGGCCTGTAGGCCACTGTCAGGGCCTGTAGGTCACTGTCAGGGCCTGTAGGTCACTGTCAGGGCCTGTAGGCCACTGTCAGGGCCTGTAGACCACTGTCAGGGCCTGTAGACCACTGTCAGGGAGCTTAGACCACTGTCAGGGCTGTAGGTCACTGTCAGGGCCTGTAGACCACTGTCAGGGAGCTTAGACCACTGTCAGGGCTGTAGGTCACTGTCAGGGGCTGTTGACCACTGTCAGGGCCTGTAGCCCTCTGTCAGGGCCTGTAGCCCACTGTCAGGGCCTGTAGACCACTGTCAGGGCCTGTAGGTCCCTGTCAGGGCCTGTAGGTCACTGTCAGGGCCTGTAGGCCACTGTCAGGGCCTGTAGGTCACTGTCAGGGCCTGTAGGTCACTGTCAGGGCCTGTAGGCTACTGTCAGGGAGCTTAGACCACTGTCAGGGAGCTTAGACCACTGTGAGGGCTGTAGGTCACTGTCAGAACCTGTAGACCACTGTCAGGGAGCTTAGACCACTGTCAGGGCTGTAGGTCACTGTCAGGGGCTGTTGACCACTGTCAGGGCCTGTAGACCACTGTCAGGGCTGTAGGGCCTGTCAGGGCCTGTAGACCACTGTCAGGGCCTGTAGACCACTGTCAGGGCCAGTAGTGTCAGGGTCTGTAGACCACTGTCAGGGCCTGTAGACCACTGTCAGGGCCTGTAGACCACTGTCAGGGCTGTAGGTTACTGTCAGGGGCTGTTGACCACTGTCAGGGCCTGTATCCCACTGTCAGGGCCTGTAGACCACTGTCAGGGTCAGTAGGTCACTGTCAGGGGCTGTAGACCACTGTCAGGGCCTGTAGACCACTGTCAGGGCTGTAGGGCCACTGTCAGGGCCTGTAGACCACTGTCAGGGCCTGTAGACCACTGTCAGGGAGCTTAGACCACTGTCAGGGCCTGTAGGTCACTGTCAGGGCTGTAGACCACTGTCAGGGCCTGTAGACCACTGTCAGGGCCTGTAGACCACTGTCAGGGCCTGTAGACCACTGTCAGGGCCTGTAGACCACTGTCAGGGCCTGTAGACCACTGTCAGGGCCTGTAGACCACTGTCAGGGCCTGTAGACCACTGTCAGGGCCTGTAGACCACTGTCAGGGCCTGTAGACCACTGTCAGGGTCTGTAGACCACTGTCAGGGTCTGTAGACCACTGTCAGGGCCTGTAGACCTGTAGACCACTGTCAGGGCCTAAAGACCACTTTCAGGGTCTGTAGACCACTGTCAGGATCTGTAGACCACTGGCAGGGTCTTTAGGGCCTGTACCACTGTCAGGGCTGTAGGCCGCTGTCAAGGCTGTAGACCACTGACAGGGTCTGTAGACCACTGTCAGGGCCTGTAGACCACTGTCAGGGCCTGTAGGCCACTGTCAGGGCCTGTAGACCACTGTCAGGGCCTGTAGACCACTGTCAGGGCCTGTAGGTCACTGTCAGGGCCTGTAGACCACTGTCAGGGCCTGTAGGTCACTGTCAGGGCCTGTAGACCACTGTCAGGGCCTGTAGACCACTGTCAGGGCCTGTAGGGCACTGTCAGGGCCTGTAGGTCACTGTCAGCGCCTGTAGACCACTGTCAGGGCCTGTAGACCACTGTCAAGGCCTGTAGGTCACTGTCAGGGCCTGTAGACCACTGTCAGGGCCTGTAGGGCACTGTCAGGGTCTGTAGGTCACTGTCAGGGTCTGTAGACCACTGTCAGGGCCTGTAGACCACTGTCAGGGCCTGTAGGTCACTGTCAGAGTCTGTAGACCACTGTCAGGGCCTGTAGACTACTGTCAGGGCTGTAGGGCACTGTCAGGGCCTGTAGACCACTGTCAGGGGCTGTAGACCACTGTCAGGGCCTGTAGACCACTGTCAGGGCCTGTAGGTCACTGTCAGAGTCTGTAGACCACTGTCAGGGCCTGTAGACCACTGTCAGGGCCTGTAGACCACTGTCAGGGCCTGTAGGTCACTGTCAGGGTCTGTAGACCACTGTCAGGGCCTGTAGACTGTCACTGTCAGTCAGGGCCTGTAGGTCTGTAGACCACTGTCAGGGTCTGTAGACCACTGTCAGGGCGTAGACCACTGTCAGGGCCTGTAGACCACTGTCACTGTAGGTCACAGGGTCTGTAGACCACTGTCAGGGCCTGTAGACCACTGTCAGGGCCTGTAGGTCACCACTGTCAGGGCCTGTAGACCACTGTCAGGGCCTGTAGGTCACTGTCAGGGTCTGTAGGCCACTGTCAGGGCCTGTAGACCACTGTCAGGGCCTGTAGACTACTGTCAGGGCCTGTAGGTCACTGTCAGAGTCTGTAGACCACTGTCAGGGCCTGTAGGTCACTGTCAGGGTCTGTAGACCGTCAGGGCACTGTAGGGCCTGTAGGTCACTGTCAGGGCCTGTAGACCACTGTCAGGGCACTGTAGCGCCACTGTCAGGGTCTGTAGACCACTGTCAGGGCCTGTAGGTCACTGTCAGGGTCTGTAGGCCACTGTCAGGGCCTGTAGACCACTGTCAGGGGATTGTAGACCACTGTCAGGGCCTGTAGACCACTGTCAGGGTCTGTAGACCACTGTCAGGGCCACTGTCAGGGTAGACCTGTAGACCACTGTCAGGGGCTGTAGGCCACTCTCAGGGTCTGTAGACCACTGTCAGGGTCTGTAGACCACTGTCAGGGCCTGTAGGCCACTGTCAGGGCCTGTAGACCACTGTCAGGGCCTGTAGGTCACTGTCAGGGCCTGTAGGTCACTGTCAGGGCCTGTAGACCACTGTCAGGGCCTGTAGGCCACTGTCAGGGCCTGTAGGTCACTGTCAGGGCCTATAGGTCACTGTCAGGGCTTGTAGGCCACTGTCAGGGCTTGTAGGTCACTGTCAGGGCCTGTAGACCACTGTCAGGACCTGTAGACCACTGTCAGGGCCTATAGGTCACTGTCAGGGCCTATAGGTCACTGTCAGGGCTTGTAGGCCACTGTCAGGGGATGTAGGTCACTGTCAGGGCCTGTAGACCACTGTCAGGGCCTGTAGGTCACTGTCAGGGCCTGTAGGCCACTGTCAGGGCCTGTAGGTCACTGTCAGGGCCTGTAGGTCACTGTCAGGGCCTGTAGACCACTGTCAGGGCCTGTAGGCCACTGTCAGGGCCTGTAGACCACTGTCAGGGCTTGTAGGTCACTGTCAGGGCCTGTAGACCACTGTCAGGGCTGTAGGCCACTGTCAGGGCCTGTAGGTCACTGTCAGGGCCTGTAGGTCACTGTCAGGGCCTGTAGGTCACTGTCAGGGCCTGTAGGTCACTGTCAGGGCTTGTAGGTCACTGTCAGGGCTTGTAGGTCACTGTCAGGGCCTGTAGACCACTGTCAGGGCCTGTAGGCCACTGTCAGGGCTTGTAGGTCACTGTCAGGGCCTGTAGACCACTGTCAGGGCTGTAGGCCACTGTCAGGGCCTGTAGGTCACTGTCAGGGCCTGTAGGTCACTGTCAGGGGCTGTAGGTCACTGTCAGGGCCTGTAGACCACTGTCAGGGCTGTAGGCCACTGTCAGGGCCTGTAGGCCACTGTCAGGGCCTATAGGTCACTGTCAGGGCCTGTAGACCACTGTCAGGGCCTGTAGGTCACTGTCAGGGCCTGTAGGCCACTGTCAGGGCCTGTAGACCTCTGTCAGGGCCTGTAGACCACTATCAGGGCTGTAGGTCACTGTCAGGGCTGTAGACCACTGTCAATGCCTGTAGACCACTGTCAGGGCTGTAGACCACTGTTAGGGCCTGTAGGTCACTGGCAGGGCCTGTAGACCACTGTCAAGGCCTGTAGACCACTGTCAGGGCTGTAAACCACTGTCAGAGCTGTAGGTCACAGTCAGGGGCTGTAGACCACTGTCAGGGCCTATAGGTCACTGTCAGGGCCTGTAGACCACTGTCAGGGCCTGTAGGCCACTGTCAGGGCTTGTAGGTCACTGTCAGGGGCTGTAGACCACTGTCAGGGCCTGTAGGTCACTGTCAGGGCTGTAAACCACTGTCAGAGCTGTAGGTCACAGTCAGGGGCTTTAGACCACTGTCAGAGCTGTACGTCACAGTCAGGGGCTGTAGACCACTGTCAGGGCCTGTAGACCACTGTCAGGGCCTGTAGACCACTGTCAGAGCCTGTAGACCACTGTCAGGGCGTGTAGACCACTGGCAGGGCCTGTAGACCACTGTCAGGGCCTGTAGACCGCTGTCAGGGCCTGTAGACCACTGTCAGGGCCTGTAGACCACTGTCAGGGCCTGTAGACCACTGTCAGGGCTGTAGACCACTGTCAGGGCCTGTAGACCACTGTCAGGGCCTGTAGGCCACTGTCAGGGCCTGTAGGTTACTGTCAGGGCCTGTAGGTCACTGTCAGGGCCTGTAGGTCACTGTCAGGGCCTGTCAGGGCCTGTAGGTCACTGTCAGGGACTGTAGACCACTGTCAGGGTCTGTAGGCCTCTGTCAGGGCCTGTAGACCACTGTCAGGGGCTGTAGGCCACTGTCAGGTCCTGTAGACCACTGTCAGGGGCTGTAGGCCACTGTCAGGGCTTGTAGACCACTGTCAGGGACTGTAGACCACTGTCAGGGGCTGTAGGCCACTGTCAGGGCCTGTAGACCACTGTCAGGGGCTGTAGGCCACTGTCAGGGCCTGTAGACCACTGTCGGGCCTGTAGACCACTGTCAGGGCTGTAGGCCTCTGTCAGGGCCTGTAGACCACTGTCAGGGCCTGTAGGTCACTGTCAGGGCCTGTAGACCACTGTCAGGGCCTGTAGACCACTGTCAGGGCCTGTAGACCACTGTCAGTAGACCACTGTCAGGACCTGTAGGCCACTGTCAGGGCCTGTCAGGGCCTGTAGACCACTGTCAGGGCCTGTAGGTCACTGTCAGGGCCTGTAGACCACTGTCAGGGCCTGTAGACCACTGTCAGGGCCTGTAGACCACTGTCAGGGCCTGTAGACCACTGTCAGGGCCTGTAGGTCACTGTCAGGGTCTGTAGGTCACTGTCAGGGACTGTAGACCACTGTCAGGGCCTGTAGGTCACTGTCAGGGCCTGTAGACCACTGTCAGGGCCTGTAGACCACTGTCAGGGTCTGTAGACCACTGTCAGGGCCTGTAGACCACTGTCAGGGTCTGTAGACCACTGTCAGGGTCTGTAGATCACTGTCAGGGGCTGTAGGCGACTGTCAGGGCTGTAGACCCCTTTCAGGGTCTGTAGACCACTGTCAGGGTCTGTAGACCACTGTCAGGGTCTGTAGACCACCGTCAGGGTCTGTAGACCAGTGTCAGGGTCTGTAGACCATTGTCAGGTTCTGTAGACCACTGTCAGGGTCTGTAGGCCACTGTCAGGGTCTGTAGACCACTGTCAGGGTCTGTAGATCACTGTCAGGGTCTGTAGACCACTGTCAGGGACTGTAGATCACTGTCAGGGTCTGTAGATCACTGTCAGGGCCTGTAGGCCACTGTCAGGATCTGTAGGCCACTGTCAGGGTCTGTAGACCACTGTCAGGGTCTGTAGGTCACTGTCAGGGTCTGTAGGCCACTGTCAGGGTCTGTAGATCACTGTCAGGGCCTGTAGGCCACTGTCAGGGTCTGTAGACCACTGACAGGATCTGTAGCCACTGTCAGGGTCTGTAGACCACTGTCAGAATCTGTAGGCCACTGTCAGGGTCTGTAGGCCACTGTCAGGGTCTGTAGACCACTGTCAGGGTCTGTAGATCACTGTCAGGGTCTGTAGATCACTGTCAGGGTCTGTAGATCACTGTCAGGGTCTGTAGACCACTGTCAGGGTCTGTAGACCACTGTCAGGGTCTGTAGATCACTGTCAGGGCCTATAGGCCACTGTCAGGGTCTGTAGACCACTGTCAGGGTCTGTAGACCACTGTCAGGGTCTGTAGATCACTGTCAGGGCATATAGGCCACTGTCAGGGTCTGTAGACAACTGTCAGGGTCTGTAGACCATTACAGGGCTGTAGATTACTGTCAGGGCCTGTAGGCCACTGTCAGGATCTGTAGGCCACTGTCAGGGTCTGTTAGCCACTGTCAGGGCTGTAGACCACTGTCAGGGTCTGTAGGCCACTGTCAGGGCTGTAGACCACTGTCAGGGCCTGTAGGCCACTGTCAGGGGCTGTAGGCCACTGTCAGGGCCTGTAGACCACTTTCAGGGGCTGTAGACCACTGTCAGGGCTGTAGACCACTGTCAGGGTCTGTAGGCCACTGTCAGGGGCTGTAGACCACTGTCAGGGCTGTAGACCACTGTCAGGGTCTGTAGGCCACTGTCAGGGCCTGTAGACCACTGTCAGGGGCTGTAGGCCACTGTCAGGGGCTGTAGGCCACTGTCAGGGGCTGTAGGCCACTGTCAGGGTCTGTAGACCACTGTCAGGGCCTTTAGACCACTGTCAGGGGCTGTAGGCCACTGTCAGGGTCTGTAGACCACTGTCAGGGCTGTAGACCACTGTCAGGGGCTGTAGGCCACTGTCAGGGTCTGTAGACCACTGTCAGGGTCTGTAGATCACTGTCAGGGCCTATACCGCCACTGTCAGGGTCTGTAGACAACTGTCAGGGTCTGTAGACCATTACAGGGCTGTAGATTAATGTCAGGGCCTGTAGGCCACTGTCAGGATCTGTAGGCCACTGTCAGGGTCTGTTAGCCACTGTCAGGGCTGTAGACCACTGTCAGGGTCTGTAGGCCACTGTCAGGGCTGCAGACCACTGTCAGGGCCTGTAGGCCACTGTCAGGGGCTGTAGGCCACTGTCAGGGCCTGTAGACCACTGTCAGGGGCTGTAGACACTGTCAGGGCCTGTAGACCACTGTCAGGGCTGTAGACCACTGTCAGGGTCTGTAGGCCACTGTCAGGGCTGTAGACCACTGTCAGACCACTGTCAGGGCTGTAGACCACTGTCAGGGTCTGTAGGCCACTGTCAGGGCCTGTAGACCACTGTCAGGGGCTGTAGGCCACTGTCAGGGGCTGTAGGCCACTGTCAGGGGCTGTAGGCCACTGTCAGGGTCTGTAGACCACTGTCAGGGCCTGTAGACCACTGTCAGGGGCTGTAGGCCACTGTCAGGGCTGTAGAATACTGTCAGGTCATGTAGACCACTGTCAGGGGCTGTAGGCCACTGTCGGTCCTGTAGACCACTGTCAGGGGCTGTAGGCCTCTGTCAGGGCTTGTAGACCACTGTCAGGGACTGTAGACCACTGGCAGGGGCTGTAGGCCTCTGTCAGGGCCTGTAGACCACTGTCAGGGGCTGTAGGCCACTGTCAGGGCCTGTAGACCACTGCTAGGGCCTGTAGACCACTGTCAGGGGCTGTAGGCCTCTGTCAAGGACTGTAGACCACTGTCAGGGCCTGTAGGTCACTGTCAGGGCCTGTAGACCACTGACAGGGGCTGTAGGCCACTGTCAGGGCCTGTAGACCACTGTCAGGGCCTGTAGACCACTAACAGGGCCTGTAGGCCACTGTCAGGGCCTGTCAGGGCCTGTAGACCACTGTCAGGACCTGTAGGTCACTGTCAGGGCCTGTAGACCACTGTCAGGGCCTGTAGACCACTGTCAGGGCCTGTAGACTACTGTCAGGGCCTGTAGACCACTTTCAGGGCCTGTAGGTCAATGTCAAGGTCTGTAGGTCACTGGCAGGGACTGTAGACCACTGTCAGGGGCTGTAGGTCACTGTCAGGGCCTGTAGACCACTGTCAGGGCCTGTAGACCACTGGCAGGCTCTGTAAACCACTGTCAGGGCCTGTAGATCACTGTCAGGGTCTGAGGACCACTGTCAGGGTCTGTAGATCAGTGTCAGGGGCTGTAGGCGACTGTCAGGGCTGTAGACCCCTTTCAGGGTCTGTAGACCACTGTCAGGGTCTGTAGACCACTGTCAGGGTCTGTAGACCACTGTCAGGGTCTGTAGACAATTGTCAGGGTCTGTAGACCACTGTCAGGGTCTGTAGACCAGTATCAGGGTCTGTAGACCATTGTCAGGTTCTGGAGACCACTGTCAGTGTCTGTAGGCCACTGTCAGGGTCTGTAGACCACTGTCAGGGTCTGTAGATCACTGTCAGGGTCTGTAGACCACTGTCAGGGACTGTAGATCACTGTCAGGGTCTGTAGATCACTGTCAGGGCCTGTAGGCCACTGTCAGGATCTGTAGGCCACTGTCAGGGTCTGTAGACCACTGTCAGGGTCTGTAGGCCACTGTCAGGGTCTGTAGGCCACTGTCAGGGTCTGTAGACCACTGTCAGGGTCTGTAGATCACTGTCAGGGTCTGTAGATCACTGTCAGGGCCTATAGGCCACTGTCAGGGTCTGTAGACCACTGTCAGGGTCTGTAGATCACTGTCAGGGCCTATAGGCCACTGTCAGGGTCTGTAGACAACTGTCAGGGTCTGTAGACATTGTCAGGGCTGTAGATCACTGTCAGGGCCTGTAGGCCACTGTCAGGATCTGTAGGCCACTGTCAGGGTCTGTTAGCCACTGTCAGGGCTGTAGACCACTGTCAGGGTCTGTAGGCCACTGTCAGGACTGTAGACCACTGTCAGGGCCTGTAGGCCACTGTCAGGGGCTGTAGGCCACTGTCAGGGCCTGTAGACCACTTTCAGGGGCTGTAGACCACTGTCAGGGCTGTAGACCACTGTCAGGGTCTGTAGGCCACTGTCAGGGGCTGTAGACCACTGTCAGGGCTGTAGACCACTGTCAGGGTCTGTAGGCCACTGTCAGGGCCTGTAGACCACTGTCAGGGGCTGTAGGCCACTGTCAGGGGCTGTAGGCCACTGTCAGGGGCTGTAGGCCACTGTCAGGGTCTGTAGACCACTGTCAGGGCCTTTAGACCACTGTCAGGGGCTGTAGGCCACTGTTAGGGTCTGTAGACCACTGTCAGGGCCTGTAGATCACTGTCAGGGCTGTAGAATACTGTCAGGGCATGTAGACCACTGTCAGGGGCTGTAGGCCACTGTCAGGGGCTGTAAGCCACTGTCAAGGTCTGTAGACCACTGTCAGGGCGTATAGACAACTGTCAGGGCCTGTCAGGGCCTGTAGGTCACTGTCAGGGTCTGTAGGCCACTGTCAGGGTCTGTAGACCACTGTCAGGGGCTGTAGGCCACTGTCAGGGCCTGTAGACCACTGTCAGGGGCTGTAGATCACTATCAGGGACTGTAGGCCACTGTCAGGGCCTGTAGGCCACTGTCAGGGCCTGTAGGTCGTTGTCAGGGACTGTAGGTCACTGTCAGGGACTGTGGTCACTGTCAGGGACTGTAGGCCACTGTCAGGGCCTGTAGGTCACTGTCAGGGCCTGTAGACCACTGTGAGGGGTTTTGGCCACTTTCAGTGTCTGTAGGCCACTCTCAGGGCCTGTAGACTACTCTGAGGGGCTGTAGGCCAGTTTCAGGGGCTGTAGGCCACTGTCAGGGCTGTAGACCACTGTCAGGGCCTGTAGACCACTTTCAGGGGCTGTAGACCACTGTCAGGGCTGTAGACCACTGTCAGGGTCTGTAGACCACTGTCAGGGCCTGTAGACCACTGTCAGGGGCTGTAGGCCACTGTCAGGGGCTGTAGGCCACTGTCAGGGGCTGTAGGCCACTGTCAGGGTCTGTAGACCACTGTCAGGGGCTGTAGGCCACTGTCAGGGGCTGTATACCACTGTCTGGGCCTGTAGACCACTGTCAGGATCTGTAGGCCACTGTCAGGGTCTGTAGACCACTGTCAGGGTCTGTAGGTCACTGTCAGGGTCTGTAGGCCACTGTCAGGGTCTGTAGATCACTGTCAGGGCCTATAGGCCACTGTCAGGGTCTGTAGACCACTGACAGGATCTGTAGCCACTGTCAGGGTCTGTAGACCACTGTCAGAATCTGTAGGCCACTGTCAGGGTCTGTAGGCCACTGTCAGGGTCTGTAGACCACTGTCAGGGTCTGTATATCACTGTCAGGGTCTGTAGATCACTGTCAGGGTCTGTAGATCACTGCCAGGGCCTATAGGCCACTGTCAGGGTCTGTAGACCACTGACAGGGTCTGTAGATCACTGTCAGGGCCTATAGGCCATTGTCAGGGTCTGTAGACCACTGTCAGGGTCTGTAGACCACTGTCAGGGTCTGTAGATCACTGTCAGGGCCTATACCGCCACTGTCAGGGTCTGTAGACAACTGTCAGGGTCTGTAGACCATTACAGGGCTGTAGATTAATGTCAGGGCCTGTAGGCCACTGTCAGGATCTGTAGGCCACTGTCAGGGTCTGTTAGCCACTGCCAGGGCTGTAGACCACTGTCAGGGTCTGTGGGCCACTGTCAGGGCTGCAGACCACTGTCAGGGCCTGTAGGCCACTGTCAGGGGCTGTAGGCCACTGTCAGGGCCTGTAGACCACTTTCAGGGGCTGTAGACCACTGTCAGGGCTGTAGACCACTCTCAGGGTCTGTAGGCCACTGTCAGGGGCTGTAGACCACTGTCAGGGCTGTAGACCACTGTCAGGGTCTGTAGGCCACTGTCAGGGCCTGTAGACCACTGTCAGGGGCTGTAGGCCACTGTCAGGGGCTGTAGGCCACTGTCAGGGGCTGTAGGCCACTGTCAGGGTCTGTAGACCACTGTCAGGGCCTATAGACCACTGTCAGGGGCTGTAGGCCACTGTCAGGGTCTGTAGACCACTGTCAGGGGCTGTAGACCACTGTCAGGGGCTGTAGGCCACTGTCGGTCCCGTAGACCACTGTCAGGGGCTGTAGGCCTCTGTCAGGGCTTGTAGACCACTGTCAGGGACTGTAGACCACTGGCAGGGGCTGTAGGCCTCTGTCAGGGCCTGTAGACCACTGTCAGGGGCTGTAGGCCACTGTCAGGGCCTGTAGACCACTGCTAGGGCCTGTAGACCACTGTCAGGGGCTGTAGGCCTCTGTCAAGGACTGTAGACCACTGTCAGGGCCTGTAGGTCACTGTCAGGGCCTGTAGACCACTGACAGGGGCTGTAGGCCACTGTCAGGGCCTGTAGACCACTGTCAGGGCCTGTAGACCACTAACAGGGCCTGTAGGCCACTGTCAGGGCCTGTCAGGGCCTGTAGACCACTGTCAGGACCTGTAGGTCACTGTCAGGGCCTGTAGACCACTGTCAGGGCCTGTAGACCACTGTCAGGGCCTGTAGACCACTGTCAGGGCCTGTAGACCACTTTCAGGGCCTGTAGGTCAATGTCAAAGTCTGTAGGTCACTGGCAGGGACTGTAGACCACTGTCAGGGGCTGTAGGTCACTGTCATGGTCTGTAGACCTCTGTCAGGGCCTGTAGACCACTGGCATGCTCTGTAAACCACTGTCAGGGCCTGTAGATCACTGTCAGGGTCTGAGGACCACTGTCAGGGTCTGTAGATCAGTGTCAGGGGCTGTAGGCGACTGTCAGGGCTGTAGACCCCTTTCAGGGTCTGTAGACCACTGTCAGGGTCTGTAGACCACTGTCAGGGTCTGTAGACCACTGTCAGGGTCTGTAGACCATTGTCAGGGTCTGTAGACCACTGTCAGGGTCTGTAGACCAGTATCAGGGTCTGTAGACCATTGTCAGGTTCTGTAGACCACTGTCAGTGTCTGTAGGCCACTGTCAGGGTCTGTAGACCACTGTCAGGGTCTGTAGATCACTGTCAGGGTCTGTAGACCACTGTCAGGGACTGTAGATCACTGTCAGGGTCTGTAGATCACTGTCAGGGCCTGTAGGCCACTGTCAGGATCTGTAGGCCACTGTCAGGGTCTGTAGACCACTGTCAGGGTCTGTAGGCCACTGTCAGGGTCTGTAGGCCACTGTCAGGGTCTGTAGACCACTGTCAGGGTCTGTAGATCACTGTCAGGGTCTGTAGATCACTGTCAGGGCCTATAGGCCACTGTCAGGGTCTGTAGACCACTGTCAGGGTCTGTAGATCACTGTCAGGGCCTATAGGCCACTGTCAGGGTCTGTAGACCACTGTCAGGGTCTGTAGATCACTGTCAGGGCCTATAGGCCACTGTCAGGGTCTGTAGACAACTGTCAGGGTCTGTAGACATTGTCAGGGCTGTAGATCACTGTCAGGGCCTGTAGGCCACTGTCAGGATCTGTAGGCCACTGTCAGGGTCTGTTAGCCACTGTCAGGGCTGTAGACCACTGTCAGGGTCTGTAGGCCACTGTCAGGACTGTAGACCACTGTCAGGGCCTGTAGGCCACTGTCAGGGGCTGTAGGCCACTGTCAGGGCCTGTAGACCACTTTCAGGGGCTGTAGACCACTGTCAGGGCTGTAGACCACTGTCAGGGTCTGTAGGCCACTGTCAGGGGCTGTAGACCACTGTCAGGGCTGTAGACCACTGTCAGGGTCTGTAGGCCACTGTCAGGGCCTGTAGACCACTGTCAGGGGCTGTAGGCCACTGTCAAGGGCTGTAGGCCACTGTCAGGGGCTGTAGGCCACTGTCAGGGTCTGTAGACCACTGTCAGGGCCTTTAGACCACTGTCAGGGGCTGTAGGCCACTGTTAGGGTCTGTAGACCACTGTCAGGGCCTGTAGATCACTGTCAGGGCTGTAGAATACTGTCAGGGCATGTAGACCACTGTCAGGGGCTGTAGGCCACTGTCAGGGGCTGTAAGCCACTGTCAAGGTCTGTAGACCACTGTCAGGGCGTATAGACAACTGTCAGGGCCTGTCAGGGCCTGTAGGTCACTGTCAGGGTCTGTAGGCCACTGTCAGGGTCTGTAGACCACTGTCAGGGGCTGTAGGCCACTGTCAGGGCCTGTAGACCACTGTCAGGGGCTGTAGATCACTATCAGGGACTGTAGGCCACTGTCAGGGCCTGTAGGCCACTGTCAGGGCCTGTAGGTCGTTGTCAGGGACTGTAGGTCACTGTCAGGGACTGTAGGTCACTGTCAGGGACTGTAGGCCACTGTCAGGGCCTGTAGGTCACTGTCAGGGCCTGTAGACCACTGTGAGGGGTTTTGGCCACTTTCAGTGTCTGTAGGCCACTCTCAGGGCCTGTAGACCACTCTGAGGGGCTGTAGGCCAGTTTCAGGGGCTGTAGGCCACTGTCAGGGCTGTAGACCACTGTCAGGGCCTGTAGACCACTTTCAGGGGCTGTAGACCACTGTCAGGGCTGTAGACCACTGTCAGGGTCTGTAGACCACTGTCAGGGCCTGTAGACCACTGTCAGGGGCTGTAGGCCACTGTCAGGGGCTGTAGGCCACTGTCAGGGGCTGTAGGCCACTGTCAGGGTCTGTAGACCACTGTCAGGGGCTGTAGGCCACTGTCAGGGGCTGTATACCACTGTCTGGGCCTGTAGACCACTGTCAGGGGCTGTAGACCACTGTCAGGGTCTGTAGGCCACTGTCAGGGGCTGTAGGCCACAGTCAAGGGCTGTATACCACTGTCAAGGTCTGTAGACCACTGTCAGGGTTTGTAGATCACTGTCAGGGTCTGTAGACCACTGTCAGAGCCTGTAGACCACTGTTAGGGTCTGTAGACCACTGTCAGGGTCTGTAGACCACTGTCAGGGCTGTAGAATACTGTCAGGGCATGTAGACCACTGTCAGGGACTGTAGGCCACTGTCAGGGCCTGTAGGCCACTGTCAGGGCCTGTAGGTCACTGTCAGGGTCTGTAGATCACTGTCAGGGCCTGTCAGGGCCTGTAGGCCACTGTCAGGGTCTGTAGACCACTGTCAGGGACTGTAGCCCACTGTCAGGGTCTGTAGGCCTCTGTCAGGGCCTGTAGACCACTGTCAGGGCCTGTAGGTCACTGTCAGGGCCTGTAGACCACTACCAGGGCCTGTAGACCACTGTCAGGGCCTGTAGACCAATGCCAGGGCCTGTAGATTACTGTCAGGGGCTGTAGACCACTGTCAGGGCCTGTAGACCACTGTCAGGGCCTATAGGCTACTATCAGGGCCTGTAGGTCACTGTCAGGGCCTGTAGGCCACTGTCATGGGCTGTAGGTCACTGTCAGTGCCTATAGGTCACTGTCAGGGCCTGTATGCCACTGTCACGGCCTGTAGACCACTGTCAGGGGCTGTAGGCCATTGTCAGGGGCTATAGGTCACTGTCAGGGCCTGTAGACCACTGTCAGGGTGTGTAGACCACTGTCAGGGGCTGTAGACCACTGTCAGGGTCTGTAGACCACTGTCACGGTCTGTAGACCACTGTCAGGGCCTGTAGGCCACTGTCAGGGTCTGTAGATCACTGTCAGGGTCTGTAGACCACTATCAGGGCCTATAGGTCACTGTCAGGGCCTGTAGGCCACTGTCAGGGCCTATAGACCACTGTCAGGGTCTGTAGACCACTGTCAGTGGCTGTAGGCCACTGTCAGGGCCTGTAGTCCACTGTCAGTGGCTGTAGGCCACTGTCAGGGCCTGTAATCCACTGTCAGGGTCTGTAGACCACTGTCAGGACCTGTAGGCCACTGTCAGGGCCTATAGACCACTCTCAGGGCCTGTAGGCCACTGTCAGGGTCTGTAGACCACTGTCAGTGGCTGTAGGCCACTGTCAGGGCCTGTAGACCACTGTCAGTAGCTGTAGGCCACTGTCAGGGCCTGTAGTCCACTGTCAGGGTCTGTAGACCACTGTCAGGACCTGTAGGCCACTGTCAGAGCCTATAGACCACTCTCAGGGCCTGTAGGCCACTGTCAGGGTCTGTAGACCACTGTCAGGGCCTGTCAGGGCCTGTAGACCACTGTCAGGGTCTGTTGACCACTGTCAGGGTCTGTAGACCACTGTCAGGGTTTGTATACCACTGTCAGGGCCTGTAGACCATTGTCAGGGCCTGTAGACCACTGTCAGGGTCTGTAGGTCACTGTCAGGGCCTTTAGACCACTGTCAGGGTCTGCAGGTCACTGTCAGAACCTGTAGGCCACTGTCAGGGTCTGTAGACCACTGTCAGAACCTGTAGGCCTCTGTCAGAACCTGTAGGCCACTGTCAGGGTCTGTAGACCACTGTCAGGGTCTGTAGACCACTGTCAGAACCTGTAGACCACTGTCAGGGCCTGTAGACCACTGTCAGAACCTGTAGGCCACTGTCAGGGCCTGTAGACCACTGTCAGGGCCTGTAGACCACTGTCAGAACCTGTAGACCACTGTCAGGGCCTGTAGGCCACTGTCAGGGCCTGTAGGGATTGGAACAAGGAACAGGGATTGGACAGACGGAAGGAATGGTGCCTTCCCACCCATTCGAGGGTTTATAAAACATTTATATAACCTCTTACGAAGCCTGTGCATATCGAGGAGAGATGTAGAGGTTTCGTAAGCAGTCGAGGGAATGATGAGTCCTGGTCCAGGACCGTCGGAGATTGAACTCTGTCCTGTAAGGAGCAAGACCGTCTCCATCTCGACCAGAATATTTCTGGTCGAAGCATTTGAGGTCTTTACAAAGTGCATCAGATTTGATACGTTGATTGATACGTTGATAATTGATCATTGATGATTGATCATTGATAATTGATCATTGATGATTGGTCATTGATGATTGGTCATTGATGATTGGTCATTGATGATTGATCATTGATGATTGATCATTGATGATTGATCATTGATGATTGATCATTGATCATTGATGATTGATCATTGATAATTGATCATTGATGATTGATGATTGGTCATTGATGATTGATGATTGATCATTGATCATTGATCATTAATGATTCATCATTGATGATTCATCATTGATGATTGGTCATTGATGATTGATCATTGAGGATTAATCATTGATCATAGATGATTGATCGTTGATCATTGAGGATTAATTATTGATCATTGATGATTGATCATTAATCTGTTGGGAGCGGTCAAAGCATTTAGTGTTGGGTTAAAACATGGGGGTTTAACCTTAGACTGAAATTTGCTTAATAGTAATTTTTAAACCGTTGTTAAAAGGGTTTGGCTTGATAGGGCAATTTTAAAGTATTTTCCTTAGGTCTTTCCTTTAATACACACACACAGTAGCTGAGTGGACAGCGCGCAGGACTCGTAATCCTGCGGCCCGAGTTTGATTTAATGGACCAGGCAGAAACAAATGGGCAAAGTTTCTGTCACCCGGATGCCCCTTGTTACCTAGCAGTAAATAGGTACCTGGGAGTTAGACAGCTGCTACGGATCTGATTCCTGGCGTGTGTGTGTGTGTGTGTGTGTGTGTGTGTGTGTGTGTGTGTGTGTGTGTGTGTGTGTGTGTGTGTGTGTGTGTGTGTGTAAATGAAATAAATGAAAGAAAGAAAAAAAAAAGTAGTTAGTAGCAGCTGATTTGAGAGGCCGGCTGAAAGAGCAGAGGTCAACCCCCGCAAGTACAACTAGGTGAATACACACACACACACACAGATCTGGGGGTTGATATCACACCGAACCTGTCCCCAGAGGACCACATCAAAAGGATATCATCAGCGGCATATGCTAGGTTGGCCAACATAAGAACTGCCTTTAGAAACTTGTGTAAGGAATCGTTCAGGACCCTGTATACCACTTATGTAAGACCAATCCTGGAATATGCAGCTCCAGCCTGGAGTTCATACCTTGTAAAACAGAAGACAAAGTTAGAGAAGATTCAGCGATATGCCACCAGACTCGTCCCGGAACTGAGAGGTATGAGCTACGAGGAAAGGCTAAAGGAGCTGAACCTCACATCCCTGGAAAACAGAAGAGTAAGGGGAGACATGATAACCACCTACAAAATACTCAGGGGAATTGACAGAGTGGACAAAGACAAACTCTTCAGCACGGGTGGGACACGAACAAGGGGACACAGGTGGAAACTTAGTACCCACATGAGCCACAGAGACGTTAGAAAGAATTTTTTCAGTGTCAGAGTAGTTAATAAATGGAATGCATTAGGCAGTGATGTGGTGGAGGCTGACTCCATACACAGTTTCAAATGTAGATATGATAGAGCCCAATAGGCTCAGGAACCTGTACACCAGTTGAGAGGCGGGCCCAAAGAGCCAGAGCTCAACCCCCACACACACACAATCAACATAACCATCTCGCTACTTCCTCTCCTACCATTCTCTCTCAGTCTATCAAACCATCTTATTCAGTCTCATCATTCCACTTCAAGTTTCGAAATATTTTTTTCACATACTTTACCTTTCATTGTTTCCCCTTCCTCCAGGTGGCTGGTCCATCGTGGTTGGTCGAGCCCCACGGCGTGTGTGGGGTCCCAGGAGGGGGTCGAACCATCTACATATTGTGATCCAGAGAACACCCTGTAACCAGAGCCCCGCCTGGTGCTAACCCATCTCCCTATTGACTATCGACGAGAGGAAGGAATCCGATACCTTTAAGCTCCGAAGACGATGAACTCTATCTATTTCTCCATCTACGCTCGAGATATTTTTTATTTTAAATGATATTTTTTTAGGTAGATAGACGTAGATATCTACCGCCTGTCTACCCGGAGCAGCGCCACGAGGCTGCCCGTTCGCAGGTCTTCCTAATTAACATGTCGGACGGCCAGGCCTCGAACGAGTGCTCCACAAGAGGCTAGGTATTAAAGGAGATACAAAAGAGCGCAGCACATTAAAAGTGACAAGGCTGAAACTCTCTCAAACAATAGCGGGCGGAGCCGAGGCCCCTCTCAGACCACCACAGCCGTGGCTCCATGGCCGCCTTTTTCTTCACGGACCATTACTTGGGCATTTACGGTACAACAATAGACTCCTGGAGCACGACAGCGGGTGTTACCACTACTTGGCCCACTCCTAATGGTGCCTCCAGCCCGGACTTGGGTCTTGGACCACATCTTACGGCTCAATTCACCAAGCAGTTACGGAAATAAGAACTTGTATATCTTTTCACTTTTTTTGAGCTGCGAGGAGCCTTTTGAGGCTGTTTAAAAGCAATAATAACATTTGATTTGGGGAGTTTCTATGCTCGTGAACTGTTTAATATATGTAAACAAAGCCGCCGAAGGTTGAGAATAGATGAACAGGTTTCTGAAGGAGGTGAGTAACTGCTTGTTGAGTCGGGGTTCACTTTGACTCATCACAGGGAAGGTGTACAAGTGAGAAGTTGAATACCACAGTGAGTGGTCTTCATGTTGGGGGTGTTGGGTATGCTGCTATGGCGGTGTGTTCACTCACAGGATGAGTGACGCGGAGGGGATATGGTCACTCACAGGATGAGTGACGCGGAGGGGATATGGTCACTCACAGGATGAGTGATGCGGAGGGGATATGGTCACTCACAGGATGAGTAACACATAGGATATATATTCACTCAGAGGATGAGTGACACAGAGGAGATATGCTGACTCATAGCATGAGTGACAGAGGAGATATGGTCACTCACAGGATGAGTGACGCGGCTCAGTAGACTCGCCTTTCAGGGCAAATTATCAGTGAGATAAAGCAATGACACAGATCCTAAGCGGTGAGTAACCTATTCATCAGCTCCTCAGCGGTGAGTAACGGCTCCTCAGCGGTGAGTAACCTATTCATCACCTCCTCAGCATAACTTTACACCATAACCATAAAATACAACCTCATCTTAATCTATTATATATTAATTAAACAGGTTTTTACAATATAATTTCATATATCACCTGATGCTCCTGTTCACCTAGCAGTAAATAGGTACCTGGGAGTTAGCCAGCTGCTACAGGCTGCTTCCTGGGTGTGTGTGTGTGAGAAACAAATATATAAATAGTATAGGAAAAATAGATCGGACATGAATGAATACATTAGACAACCGCCGGTCAAGAAAGGCGGGGCCCAAGAGCTATATACAACTCTATGCCATACAGAAACAGCAAATACAACTATTAATACACACACACGAATATATACTACACATACACTCTAAAGCTATAGAAAACCCACTATATATCTATGTATATAGCATATATACATACACACTATACATAAACGTGCCAAGGAGACTTGAATGCCCATCAGGTAATTATCTGATGGGTACAGGCTCAGGCTCTGGGGCCCCGCCTGTCTGTCTTCACTTTTAACCCACAATGTATTCACTAATCCACTTTGTATTCTAATTTTTTCTGAAATATAGCTTGATGTTATTATAATTGAAAATTTTATACATGGGCGTACGTGGGAATTATTCGCTGTACGTGGGAATTATTAGATGTACGTGGGAATTATTAGATGTACGTGGGAATTATTCGCTATACGTGGGAATTATTAGCTGTACGTGGGAATTATTAGCTGTACGTGGGAATTATTAGCTGTATGGGGGAATTATTCGCTGTACGTGGGGAATTATTAGCTGTACGTGGGAATTATTAGCTGTATGGGGGAACTATTCGCTGTACGTGGGGAATTATTAGCTGTACGAGGGAATTATTAGCTGTACGTGGGAATTATTAGCTGAACGTGGGGAATTATTAGCTGTACGTGGGAATTATTAGCTGTACGTGGGAATTATTCGTACTATCAGAAAATGATCGAGAAATGTTCGAACGTCATCAGTTGTTAGTCAAGGTTAAACGGCTTTCATTCCAAATCAGGTGGTTTGGCGGCCGGATTAACGAGCCTTTGGCCCCTTGTTGACGAGGACGAGCTGTGACGTTGATGACAAACAAGGCCATTAGACTCAACACCCCCATCAAACGACTCGTTAACAAAACAACACCCATTGTGTTTTTAGACACTTTGTACCATGAACCTAGATCAAGGGCTTGACACTTTGTACCATGAACCTGGATCAAGGGCTTGACACTTTGTACCATGAACCTAGATCAAGGGCTTGACACTTTGTACCACGAACCTAGATCAAGGGCTTGACACTTTGTACCATGAACCTAGATCAAGGGCTTGTCACTTTGTACCACGACCCTAGATCAAGGGCTTGACACTTTGTACCACGAACCTAGATCAAGGGCTTGACACTTTGTACCACGAACCTAGATCAAGGGCTTGTCACTTTGTACCACGACCCTAGATCAAGGGCTTGACACTTTGTACCACGAACCTAGATCAAGGGCTTGACACTTTGTACCACGAACCTAGATCAAGGGCTTGTCACTTTGTACCACGACCCTAGATGAAGGGCTTGACACTTTGTACCACGAACCTAGATCAAGGGCTTGTCACTTTGTACCACGACCCTAGATGAAGGGCTTGACACTTTGTACCACGAACCTAGATCAAGGGCTTGACACTTTGTACCACGAACCTAGATCAAGGGCTTGACACTTTGTACCATGACCCTAGATGAAGGGCTTGACACTTTGTACCACGACCCTAGATCAAGGGCTTGACACTTTGTACCACGAACCTAGATCAAGGGCTTGTCACTTTGTACCATGACCCTATATGAAGGGCTTGTCACTTTGTACCATGACCCTAGATGAAGGGCTTGACACTTTGTACCACGAACCTTGATCAAGTGCTGGCCACTTTGTACCACGAACCTAGATCAAGGGCTTGACACTTTGTACCACGACCCTAGATCAAGGGCTTGACACTTTGTACCACGACCCTAGATCAAGGGCTTGTCACTTTGTACCATGACCCTAGATGAAGGGCTTGTCACTTTGTACCATGACCCTAGATGAAGGGCTTGTCACTTTGTACCATGACCCTAGATGAAGGGCTTGTCACTTTGTACCACGACCCTAGATCAAGGGCTTGCCGCTTTGTACCACGACCCTAGATCAAGGGCTTGCCACTTTGTACCATGAACCTAGATCAAGCGCTTGACACTTTGTACCACGAACCTAGATCAAGGGCTTGTCACTTTGTACCATGACCCTAGATGAAGGGCTTGTCACTTTGTACCATGACCCTAGCTGAAGGGCTTGTCACTTTGTACCATGAGCCTAGATGAAGGGCTTGACACTTTGTACCACGAACCTTGATCAAGTGCTGGCCACTTTGTACCACGAACCTAGATCAAGGGTTTGTCACTTTGTACCACGACCCTAGATCAAGGGCTTGCCACTTTGTACCACGAACCTAGATCAAGGGCTTGACACTTTGTACCACGAACCTAGATCAAGGGCTTGTCACTTTGTACCACGACTCTAGATCAAGGGCTTGTCACTTTGTACCACGACCCTAGATCAAGGGCTTGACACTTTGTACCATGAACCTGGATCAAGGGCTTGACACTTTGTACCACGACCCTAGATCAAGGGCTTGCCACTTTGTAAAACGAACCATGATCAATGGCTTCCCACTTTGTACCACGAACCTAGATCAAGGACTGGCCACTTTGTACCACGACCCTAGATCAAGGGCTTGTCACTTTGTACCACGAACCTAGATCAAGGGCTTGTCACTTTGTACCACGAACCTTGATCAAGGGCTTGACACTTTGTACCACGAACCTTGATCAAGGGCTTGACACTTTGTACCACGAACCTTGATCAAGGGCTTGACACTTTGTACCACGAACCTTGATCAAGGGCTTGACACTTTGTACCACGAACCTTGATCAAGGGCTTGACCCTTTGTACCATGAACCTTGATCAAGGGTTTGTCACTTTGTACCACGAACCTAGATCAAGGGCTTGTCACTTTGTACCACGAACCTTGATCAAGGGCTTGACACTTTGTACCATGAACCTTGATCAAGGGCTTGACACTTTGTACCACGAACCTTGATCAAGGGCTTGACACTTTGTACCACGAACCTAGATCAAGGGCTTCCCACTTTGTACCACGAACCTAGATCAAGGACTGGCCACTTTGTACCACGACCCTAGATCAAGGGCTTGTCACTTTGTACCACGAACCTAGATCAAGGGCTTGTCACTTTGTACCACGAACCTTGATCAAGGGCTTGACACTTTGTACCACGAACCTTGATCAAGGGCTTGACACTTTGTACCACGAACCTTGATCAAGGGCTTGACACTTTGTACCATGAACCTTGATCAAGGGCTTGACACTTTGTACCACGAACCTAGATCAAGGGCTTCCCACTTTGTACCACGAACCTAGATCAAGGACTGGCCACTTTGTACCACGACCCTAGATCAAGGGCTTGTCACTTTGTACCACGAACCTTGATCAAGGGCTTGACACTTTGTACCACGAACCTTGATCAAGGGCTTGACACTTTGTACCACGACCCTTGATCAAGGGCTTGACACTTTGTACCACGAACCTTGATCAAGGGCTTGACACTTTGTACCACGAACCTTGATCAAGGGCTTGACACTTTGTACCACGAACCTTGATCAAGGGCTTGACACTTTGTACCACGAACCTTGATCAAGGGCTTGACACTTTGTACCATGAACCTTGATCAAGGGCTTGACACTTTGTACCACGAACCTTGATCAAGGGCTTGACACTTTGTACCACGAACCTTGATCAAGGGCTTGACACTTTGTACCACGAACCTTGATCAAGGGCTTGACACTTTGTACCACGAACCTTGATCAAGGGCTTGACACTTTGTACCACGAACCTTGATCAAGGGCTTGACACTTTGTACCATGAACCTTGATCAAGGGTTTGCCACGATAGCTAAAAATATATATTATGATTTTTATCATATTTTAAAATTATATATTATTTATAAGACTTAAAATCAAACACTAATTTTTTTTAATTGCTCAGAGAGCGAGCCCGAAATTTTTGATCCCAAAATCCCCAATTATTTGGTCCCAAAACCCCGATAATGTGTTCCTTATAGCCCTAATTATAGCCTTATAGCCTAAATATAGCCTAGAACTTATAGCCTTCAGTAAAACCCTTTTCACTATAAAAACAGTATAGGTATTATATATATATATATATATATATATATATATATATATATATATATATATATATATATATATATATATATATATATATATATATATGCAAACAAGCCTGAATGGTCCCCAGGACTATATACAACTGAAAACTCACACCCCAGAAGTGACTCGAACCCATACTCCCACAACTGGTATGTACAGGGACGCCTTAATCCGCTTGACCATCACGACCGGACATAAGGAAGTGATAGCCGAGGCTATCACTTCCTTATGTCCGGTCGTGATGGTCAAGCGGATTAAGGCGTCCCTGTACATACCAGTTGTGGGAGTATGGGTTCGAGTCACTTCTGGGGTGTGAGTTTTCAGTTATATATATATATATGTCTGGTATGTCGTAAATCACAGGGTAAAATCGCAAGACATGAAGAAGTCAACGACATCATCAAGAGGAGCCTCGCCACAGCCCGCTGCCCGGCACAAAGAGAACCACACTTATCCAGACCTAACGACCCTCAGAAGCGCCCTGATGGGGTCACCTTGCTACCTTGGAAGGATGGTAAGCAAGTGGTATGGGACTACACGTGCGCTGCCACACTGGCCAGTACCTACCTCCACTACAGCACACGTGAAAGCGGTGGTGCTGCTTCTTTCAGGGAATCGCAGAAAATTATTAAATACAGAGGTCTAGCACACTGCTACAGCTTTGTTCCGATCGGCTCGGAGACCCTCGGTTCGTGGGGAAAATGTGCATTGAAGTTCCTGAAGGAATTGGGGGACAAATTGATCAGCGCTACAAAAGACCAGAGAGCAAAAAGTTTCTTGTTCCAGCGCCTCAGTGTTGCGATTCAGAGGGGAAATGCCTGTTGCGTCTTGGGCACTAGTCCAACTTCAGAGGAATTCGAAGAAGTGTTTGACTTGCAACAATGATCGAACCCGTCTGTGACATTCATCAATGTTTCCCATTGTTGTGTTCTTCAAGAGATCCATAACCTTTAAGCACCTTTTTGCATTATTATTTTTGTATCAACCCATGTATATCTTGTAACCATCAAATGCATAATAAAGCACAAAAAATAAAAAAGGAAGGGGGTGGTAGGAGAAAAGCACACAGAAACTGTATTGGAGGGGATCTAAACATTCCCTCTAATGCGTTATGCGTGGTTTCCTCCGAGGCTATGGGTCCCCCTTCTTCCAGCTAGAGGTATATATATATATATATATATATATATATATATATATATATATATATATATATATATATATATATATATATATATAGTGATGGTAGTACATACCGAGCATATATCAGTAGTATCAGTATCCAGGCCTACCTCCACTAACAAATTAAGGGTCCGATACCAATTACAGTTTCAGGGACCATTGGTATATGCCAGGGACCACTACCACCCCCCCCCCAGGGACCACTACCACCACTATTGACGACTACCACCAACCAGAAACCATCAAATCATCACACCCTGACAACCATCACTTGGAACAACCACCACCAACACACCATTCCAGGGACCACCACAGCCATCACCCCTATCAGGGACCATAGCCAGCCATGGTGTAATTAAAAATTACCCCCTGCCCTCCTGGAGTGTAATTACCCCCAGGGAGGACCAGGCAACGCAGCTAACGCCAAACAACTCACTAATATATAGTTACTAATGCCAGGGTTCACTGACGAGGAAAAAATTCGTCTAATTAAAAATCTTTGTTTCAAATGATTCGTTAATATCTTAAACTGCGTCCTATAATAGTGGGGAGGGGTAGGGAGGACGGGGAACTCCTGCTGCTTCATATATATATATATATATATATATATATATATATATATATATATATATATATATATATATATATATATATATATATATATATATATATATATATATATATATATATATATATATACATTCTCTAGCCATACATCTCCAAGAGACAAATGCTCACAAGACCTAAAGAGACACTATAAAATATATTAAGGTGTATGGAGCTGGAACACTCTCTCTCAGTCCCCCTAGAAGAAAAATGCCTCAAGATTGTCTGCTACTGATCAAATGCCAGAAGCATTTGTGCTCATATTCAAAAAGGCGGACAATCCCAGCCACCAACAGCCTCACAGAATGATGGAGACGAGGAGACGTAATTGCAGCAATAACTACCAGTCTCCCATCTCACCAACCACCTTTCAGAGAGGACAGAACAAGCAGGCGCAGATGATACTAATATAAGACATATTAAACCCGGACCTTAAATTGCCTGGGGGGGGGGGGGTGGGGATGCTGAGACTCTGCATAGTGTAGTATTCTAGCTCAAAATGGTAGTTAACTGAGAGTTGGAGTATGTAATAAGAGTAGTTACAGCATGTAACAAGGTAGTTACAGCATGTAGCAAGGTAGTTACAGCATGTAACAAGGTAGTTACAGCATGTAACAAGGCAGTTACAGCATGTAACAAGGTAGTTACAGCATGTAGCAAGGTAGTTACAGCATGTAACAAGGTAGTTACAGCATGTAACAAGGCAGTTACAGCATGTAACAAGGTAGTTACAGCATGTAACAAGGCAGTTACAGCATGTAACAAGGTAGTTACAGCATGTAGCAAGGTAGTTACAGCATGTAACAAGGTAATTACAGCATGTAACAAGGCAGTTACAGCATGTAACAAGGTAGTTACAGCATGTAACAAGGCAGTTACAGCATGTAACAAGGTAGTTACAGCATGTAGCAAGGTAGTTACAGCATGTAACAAGGTAATTACAGCATGTGACAAGGTAATTACAGCATGTAACAAGGTAGTTACAGCATGTAGCAAGGCAGTTACGTGCTGAATAGACACCGACTAAGACATAAACTCTTATAATGGGAGATTTTAGCCACGAGACAATAGACTTTCATATAGGCATATATGACGTTCCCAGGGCATATATGACGCTCCCAGGGCATATATGACGCTCCCAGGGCATATATGACGTTCACAAGTCATATATGACGTTCCCAGGTCATATATGACGTTCCCAGGGCATATATGACGCTCCCAGGTCATATATGACGTTCCCAGGTCATATATGACGTCCCCAGGGCATATATGACGTTCCCAGGGCATATATGACGTTCCCAGGGCATATATGACGCTCCCAGGTCATATATGACGTTCCCAGGTCATATATGACGTTCCCAGGGCATATATGACGTTCCCAGGTCATATATGACGTTCCCAGGGCATATATGACGCTCCCAGGTCATATATGACGTTCCCAGGTCATATATGACGTTCCCAGGGCATATATAACGTTCCCAGGGCATATATAACGTTCCCAGGGCATATATAACGTTCCCAGGTCATATATGACGTTCCCAGGGCATATATAACGTTCCCAGGGCATATATGACGTTCCCAGGGCATATATGACGTTCCCAGGGCATATATAACGTTCCCAGGTCATATATAACGTTCCCAGGGCATATATGACGTTCCCAGGGCATATATGACGTTCCCAGGGCATATATGACGTTCCCAGGGCATATATGACGTTCCCAGGGCATATATGACGTTCCCAGGTCATATATGACGTTCTCAGGTCATATATGACGTTCCCAGGGCATATATGACGTTCCCACGTCATATATGACGTTCCCAGGGCATATATGACGCTCCCAGGGCATATATGACGTTCCCAGGTCATATATGACGTTCCCAGGGCATATATGACATTCCCAGGGCATATATGACGTTCCCAGGGCATATATGACGTTCCCACGTCATATATGACGTTCCCAGGGCATATATGACGTTCCCAGGTCATATATAACGTTCCCAGGGCATATATGACGTTCCCAGGTCATATATGACGTTCCCAGGTCATATATGACGTTCCCAGGGCATATATGACGTTCCCAGGTCATATATAACGTTCCCAGGGCATATATGACGTTCCCAGGTCATATATGACGTTCCCAGGTCATATATGACGTTCCCAGGTCATATATGACGTTCCCAGGGCATATATGACGTTCCCATGGCATATATGACGTTCCCAGAGCATATATGACGTTCCTAGGGCCCACAGAGAGGAGGGCCGGGCGGCCCAGCGCCGCCCGGCCCGGTATCGTGATTGACAACACAATGGAGCGAGAACTCACAACCTGTTTACACACAACTGTCAACAATTACAGACAATTAATTGGTGGCCACGTGTCAGGCGCCAACCATGAGTACAATCACCTCATTGTTCCTGGCGTGATGTATCCCCTTCTCCCCCCACCCCCGCCCCCACAATCACCATCCTCACTCTCGTCAGTTTTGACCGCGGGTATCGAACGTGGTCACGTGAGATTTTCGGCGATTTTTCATCCTTCCCAAAGCGGTGTGGTTGCATTGCGCCAGGATCATCATGCAACGGTGTGTGATGATCCTGGCGCCCTCCACAGGTGCCCTCCACAGGTGCCCTCCACAGGTGCCCTCCACAGGTGCCCTCCACAGGTGCCCTCCACAGGTGCCCTCCACAGGTGCTCTCCACAGGTGCCCTCCACAGGTGCCCTCTACAGGTGCCCTCCACAGGTGTCCTCCACAGGTGCCCTCCACAGGTGTCCTCCACAGGTGCCCTCCACAGGTGCCCTCCACAGGCGCCCTCCACAGGTGCCCTCCACAGGTGTCCTCCACAGGTGCCCTCCACAGGTGCCCTCCACAGGCGCCCTCCACAGGTGCCCTCCACAGGTGCCCTCCACAGGTGCCCTCCAAAGGTGCCCTCCACAGGTGCCCTCCACAGGTGCCCGCCACAGGCGCCCTCCACAGGTGCCCTCCACAGCCCACTAACACAACAGAGGCGCCCTCCACAGGTGCCCTCCACAGTCCACTAACACAACAGAGGCACCCTCCACAGGTGCCCTCCACAGCCCACTAACACAACAGAGGCGCCCTCCACAGGTGCCCTCCACAGCCCACTAACACAACAGAGGCACCCTCCACAGTCCACTAACACAACAGAGGCGCCCTCCACAGTGCCCTCCACAGCCCACTAACACAACAGAGGCACCCTCCACAGGTGCCCTCCACAGCCCACTAACACAACAGAGGCACCCTCCACAGGTGCCCTCCACAGTCCACTAACACAACAGAGGCACCCTCCACAGCCCACTAACACAACAGAGGCGCCCTCCACAGCCCACTAACACAACAGAGGCACCCTCCACAGCCCACTAACACAACAGAGGTGCCCTCCACAGCCCACTAACACAACAGAGGCGCCCTCCACAGCCCACTAACACAAGAGAAGCGCCCTCCACAGCCCACTAACACAGCATCAACTCATCTTCCTAATAGAGCTATAGAGGCAGCAGAACAAGTATTTTCACATTTCTCACCAACAAGAGGCACGACTCTGATGCTCTACATCACTCTCCCTCTTGTGGAAGCGACGAGGGTCGTGATCTATGTAAATTAGTGTCACATTCAGAAGTGCTTTTAAATCCAAATTAATGCCATCAAAAAATTGATTCAGTGAAACGTATTTTGTTCAGGCTAGAGCCTGGCTGGTGTAGCATCTTATACATACAAGACTCGATGTTCCTCTTTGTTCAGTTGTCCCAGACGGAGAACAATCTTGAGAGACATGAACACATTAGCAATGTGTTCATGTCACATTAGCAAATAACAGGAGAGATGAAATGTCTGAGTCATTTTCAAACACACACACACACACACACACACACACACACACACACACACACACACACACACACACACACACACACACACACACACACACACACACACACACACACACACACACACACACACACACACACACACACACACACACACACACACACACACACACACACACACACACACACACACTCACACACACACACACACACACACACACCCACACCCACACACACACACACACACACTCCTTGCTCTTCTAAATAGGGGGAAGGTAGTTCTCACGTAAGTCATCGCGGGTAAATGAACTTAAGGATGCGAAGGATAAATGAGGGAGTAAAGGATGAAGGGAAGAAGAAGAAACAGGATGAAGATAACTTGTTGTAAATGAGTAGAGAAGAAAGCATTTCCTTACCTTCCTGTTGCACAATGTGTCTTCGACCTCTGAAGAACAGAGGAAAAACGGTCAGAGCCGCTCAACAAACACCTTCCCCACCTCTTCCTTGGCCTCTTGTCCTCAAGAGACCTCAAGAGAACCCTCTAATGGCTGACATGGCATTAACTTGTTAACGAGGTAGCGGACACGAGGGTAGAAACACAATGATCCTTCAGGCCATTGGCCGGATTCTGTGTCACTCCATTTTCCCGCGCGAGTTAAGGGGAGACTGAGCCAGAATGCGTCACCTCTTGTAACGCAGCTCAAATGTAACTGTAATCTTCGCAGACGCCACTATCGGCCCTCCGACATGGGTAAAATAGATAATGGGTAAAATAGATGGGGTAATAGATAAAAGGAAGTTCGTCAATCCACGTGTCAAATAGCCTAATGAATAACTTTACGCCGAAGCTGTTTTAGCAATCACAGAATTACCAAATCCGGTGAATCCTTCCAGAACAATCATTTGGGATGCTTTACGAACGTCATCCGGCTTCTCGTTCGCTGTTCTGCTTTCAATTTTCCCCTGAAATTTCCCCCTGAAATTTCCCCCTGAAAATCCATCGACAGAAACAACTTTTCGAACGCCCACACGAACGGAGAAGTTCGTCTCGGAGTTCGCACACCCTCGCTGGTTCCCTGAACGACCCCTAGGGCGGCGTTATTGAGCGATGAACGTTATCAGTAACACCAGGGGAGGAGGGTCGTGCTTGGGGACACCCCTGGTGTAGACACCTGCCCCTGACACCTGCCCATGACACCTGCCCCTGACACCCGCTCCTGACACCCCTAACAGGGGATATTGGTGATTAATTACTGCTGACAGCCAGGTTAAGGCTGTTAGCCGTCCCTATCACCAGGACCTAAACGCTTAACAGTATCTTATCGCCACCGCGTGACAGGAAGACGTGACAACCAGTGACAGGAACAGACAGTGACTGGAACAACCAGTGACTGGAACAACCAGTGACTGGAACAACCAGTGACTGGAACAGACAGTGACTGGAACAACCAGTGACGGGAACAACCAGTGACTGGAACAACCAGTGACTGGAACAACCAGTGACTGGAACAGCCAGTGACGGGAACAACCAGTGACTGGAACAACCAGTGACTGGAACAACCAGTGACTGGAACAACCAGTGACTGGAACAGACAGTGACTGGAACAACCAGTGACTGGAACAGCCAGTGACGGGAACAACCAGTGACTGGAACAGCCAGTGACGGGAACAACCAGTGACTGGAACAACCAGTGACTGGAACAACCAGTGACTGGAACAGCCAGTGACGGGAACAACCAGTGACTGGAACAGCCAGTGACTGGAACAACCAGTGACAGGAACAGCCAGTGACAGGAACAGCCAGTGACTGGAACAGCCAGTGACAGGAACAGCCAGTGACTGGAACAGCCAGTAACAGGAACAGCCAGTGACAGGAACAGCCAGTGACTGGAACAGCCAGTAACAGGAACAGCCAGTGACAGGAACAGCCAGTGACTGGAACAGCCAGTAACAGGAACAGCCAGTGACTGGAACAGCCAGTGACTGGAGCAGCCAGTGACTGGAACAACCAGTGACTGGAACAGCCAGTGACTGGAACAGCCAGTGACTGGAACAGCCAGTAACAGGAACAGCCAGTGACTGGAACAGCCAGTGACTGGAACAGCCAGTGACAGGAACAGCCAGTGACAGGAACAGCCAGTGACTGGAACAGCCAGTGACTGGAACAGCCAGTGACAGGAACAGCCAGTGACTGGAACAACCAGTGACAGGAACAGCCAGTGACTGGAACAGCCAGTGACTGGAACAGCCAGTGACAGGAACAACCAGTGACAGGAACAGCCAGTGACTGGAACAACCAGTGACAGGAACAGCCAGTGACTGAAACAGCCAGTGACAGGAACAGCCAGTGACTGAAACAGCCATTGACTGGAACAGACAGTGACTGGAACAGCCAGTAACAGGAACAGCCAGTAACAGGAACAGCCAGTAACAGGAACAGCCAGTAACAGGAACAGCCAGTAACTGGAACAGCCAGTGACTGGAACAGCCAGTTACGACAACAGTTCTTCAGAAGACACTAAACATCAAGGCATCACAGACTAAACAGCCCCATTGAGAGCCACAGAGACAATGGGGCTAAGGGGCAATTCAATAAACACTAAAAGGGGGCCTAAGCCCCCCCCTCTAGACAAAAGGGGGGTTACAATAATTAATTAACTTACGCATATAAATCAATTATTATCGATTTACCTGAATCAAATCAACAGGTAGACCCGCCTTCTTCCGGGTCAGACTGCGAGCAGCAGCCGCGTCCAACAGCCTGGTTGATCAGGCCACCGACCAGGAGGCCTGGTCCGAGACCGGGCCGCTGGGAATATTGATCCTGAGAGCTTCATTAATGTGATATTACGGTAATGGAAGAGTAGGAGGAGGTGGTGGAAAGGGGTGATAGTGGAAGGGGGGTGGGGTAGAGTGGTGTGAGGGGGGTTTAAGGGGGGGAGGCTTCTTCGTGTGGGGTCCCTGTGCTACAAGAGAGGGGGGGGGGGGAGAGATGGGGGGGGGAGAGGGGGAAGAGAGAGAGAGAGAGGTTCCTTTCTTAAGTTTGACATGCTAATTAACAGTGTGGGCTGTCTCATCTTTGGTACTGGTTCGATGCTATTGTTTTCCCCTCCCCCCCCCCCTACCAATTTCCCCAATCCCTCCCCAATCCCCCCCTCCTCCCCAATCCCCCCCTACAACCACACCCCCGTCTAATAGCCCCTCCAGTGATTGTAAACAGCTGTGAGCTTCGTTTAGGCCGAGGTCAAGAGTCGACCAGAGTGGTTTTTCTTGCGGCCGAGACAGGTTCGGTTCCCACCAAGGCGCTCAGGGGCTCCCAAGACACTTGTGAAGCGGCTTAAGCTTACAAGACGTGCTCACACCCTCACTAATGAGCACACCGCCTCATTACCACACTCTCTCTAACAAGCTAATAAATGAATGATTGGAATGGCTTCGTTTTGGAGTACAATACGCGACTGTCGTTGTAAAGTTCTCTACACCACTCACACGATGGGAAGACAGTCTACCACTCACAGGATGGGAACGACAGTCTACCACTCACAGGATGGGAACGACAGTCTACCACTCACAGGATGGGAAGACAGTCTACCACTCACAGGATGGGAACGACAGTCTACCACTCACAGGATGGGAACGACAGTCTACCACTCACAGGATGGGAACGACAGGCTACCACTCACAGGATGGGAAGACAGTCTACCACTCACAGGATGGGAACGACAGTCTACCACTCACACGATGGGAACGACAGTCTACCACTCACACGATGGGAACGACAGTCTACCACTCACAGGATGGGAACGACAGTCTACCACTCACAGGATGGGAAGACAGTCTACCACTCACAGGATGGGAACGACAGTCTACCACTCACACGATGGGAACGACAGTCTACCACTCACACGATGGGAACGACAGTCTACCACTCACAGGATGGGAAGACAGTCTACCACTCACAGGATGAGAACGACAGTCTACCACTCACAGGATGGGAACGACAGGCTACCACTCACAGGATGGGAAGACAGTCTACCACTCACAGGATGGGAACGACAGGCTACCACTCACAGGATGGGAAGACAGTCTACCACTCACAGGATGGGAACGACAGTCTACCACTCACAGGATGGGAACGACAGGCTACCACTCACAGGATGGGAAGACAGTCTACCACTCACAGGATGGGAACGACAGTCTACCACTCACAGGATGGGAACGACAGTCTACCACTCACACGATGAGAACGACAGTCTACCACTCACAGGATGGGAACGACAGTCTACCACTCACAGGATGGGAAGACAGTCTACCACTCACAGGATGGGAACGGCAGTCTACCACTCACAGGATGGGAACGACAGTCTACCACTCACACGATGGGAACGACAGTCTACCACTCACACGATGGGAACGACAGTCTACCACTCACAGGATGGGAAGACAGTCTACCACTCACAGGATGGGAAGACAGTCTACCACTCACAGGATGGGAAGACAGTCTACCACTCACAGGATGAGAACGACAGTCTATCACTCACAAGCCAGCCCCCACCATACAGCCCCCACCAAGCCAGCCCCCACCAAGCCAGCCCCCACCAGCCAGCCCCCCCAAGTTAGCCCCAACCAAGCCAGCCCCCACCAAGCCAGCCCCCACCAAGCCAGCCTCCACCAAGCCAGCCCCCATCAAGCCAGCCTCCACCAAGCCAGCCCCCACCAAGCTAGCCTCCACCAAGCCAGCCCCCATCAAGCCAGCCTCCACCAAGCCAGCCCTCACCAAGCCAGCCCCCACCAGGCCAGCCCCCCACCAAGGCAGCCCCCACCAAGCCAGCCCCCACCAAGCCAGCCCCCACCAAGCCAGCCCCCACCAAGCCGGCCCCCCACCAAGCCAGCCCCCACCAAGCCAGCCCCCACCAAGCCAGCCCCCACTAAGCCAGCCCCCACCAAGCCAGCCCCAACCAAGCCAGCCCCCACCAAGCTAGCCCCCACTAAGCCAGCCCCCCACCAAACCAGCCCCCCACCAAGCCAGCCCCCCACCAAACCAGCCCCCACCAAGCCAGCCCCCACCAAGCCAGCCCCCCCCAAACCAGCCCCCACCAAGCCAGCCCCCACCAAGCCAGCCCCCCACCAAACCAGCCCCCACCAAACAAGCCCCCACCAAGCCAGCCCCCAACAAGCCAGCCCCCCACCAAGCCAGCCCCCACCAAGCCAGCCCCCACCAAACCAGCCCCCACCAAGCCAGCCCCCACCAAGCCAGCCCCCACCAAGCCAGCCCCCACCAAGCCAGCCCCCACCAAGCCACCCCCCACCAAGCCAGCCCCCACCAAACCAGCCCCCACCAAGCCAGCCCCCACCAAGCCAGCCCCCACCAAGCCAGCCCCCCACCAAGCCAGCCCCCACCAAACCAGCCCCCCACCAGGCCAGCCCCCACCAAGCCAGCCCCCACCAAGCCACCCCCCACCAAGCCACCACCCACCAAGCCAGCCCCCCACCAAACCAGCCCCCACCAATCCAGCCCCCCACCAAGCCAGCCCCCACCAAACCAGCCCCCACCAAACCAGCCCCCCACCAAGCCAGCCCCCCACCAAGCCACCCCCCACCAAGCCAGCCCCCACCAATCCAGCCCCCACCAAGCCAGCCCCCCACCAAGCCACCCCCACCAAGCCAGCCCCCACCAATCCAGCCCCCCACCAAGCCACCCCCACCAAGCCACCCCCACCAAGCCAGCCCCCACCAAACCAGCCCCCACCAAACCAGCCCCCCACCAAGCCAGCCCCCCACCAAGCCACCCCCCACCAAGCCAGCCCCCACCAATCCAGCCCCCCACCAAGCCACCCCCACCAAGCCACCCCCCACCAAGCCAGCCCCCACCAAGCCACCCCCCACCAAGCCACCCCCCACCAAGCCAGCCCCCACCAAGCCAGCCCCAGCCAGCCCCCACCAAGCCACCCCCCACCAAGCCACCCCCCACCAAGCCAGCCCCCACCAAGCCACCCCCACCAAGCCAGCCCCCACCAAGCCACCCCCCACCAAGCCACCCCCCACCAAGCCAGCCCCCACCAAGCCACCCCCCACCAAGCCAGCCCCCACCAAGCCACCCCCCACCAAGCCACCCCCCACCAAGCCAACCTTGGGCTGAGAAAGATATCCAACAAGAAAGGATAAACATATATAATCCCTACTCCTAACAACGACACAATACAGAGGCTAAATAAAGCAGGTAAAAGGGTTGATCAAGCTGCCTGTTGGGACCCCCAGAAGGAGTGTATCAAGTTGCCTCTTACGACCAACCACTTGGGCTAGACGGCTGAGGGACGGTAGACGGGTATTCATCATCCCTCTATCTCTGTAAGGATAAAGAAAGGGACAAAGGGAGTTTTGACAGCGTAACTGGAGAATAGATAATGTGAGGAATTGAAACGTTCAGGCAGTGATGTAGTGAGGATTTAAGTGTAATGTTATACATGGAACTCCAGTTGTCTTCAAAGGGGGCTCTATAGCACATGTAAGCCCCCTGCAAAACCCAACATGCACGATAGTTACTGCCAATGTTGCAACAGTAACTCTAGACGACATGATTGGTCCACACACACAGCAAAGAGTTTCAGAAGCTCGTTTCCAAAGATACCATCTCAAGTTTTCTAGCATGATGCGGTCAAGATAGCATGTGGTAAAGCTGGAATCTTGCTAGACTTGGGTATTCTTATCTCGGTGGTAAACATCACGTTAATTTAGGATACAGGGCTTGACAGAATTAGCATTAACTGACGGTAAAAGGACAAAAAGCATTAGTATAATGACTTATGCTTAGAACTGAGAACTATATATTGGGACATTAAAACCACCACCTGTACTCACCTATTTGTGCTTGCGGGGGTTGAGTTCTGGCTCTTTGGTCCCGCCTCTCAACCGTCAATCAACTGGTGTACAGGTTCCTGAGCCTATTGGGCTCTATCATATCTACACTTGAAACTGTGTATGGAGTCAGCCTCCACCACATCACTGCCTAATGCATTCCATTTGTCAACTACTCTGACACTAAAAAAGTTCCTTCTAACGTCTCTGTGGCTCATGTGGGTACTCAGTCTCCACCTGTGTCCCCTTGTTCGCGTCCCACCAGTGTTGAATAGTTCATCCTTGTTTACCCGGTTGATTCCCCTGAGGATTTTGTAGGTTGTGATCATGTCAAATTCCTGTGTGACCTGTGTGGCACTGTAATTGCCAGAATTATTCTAGGATATCTATATCTATGGCAGGTGACTGTAGGTGATAACTCCCTCAACGGTGAACACTCCAGTGATGTGAACAAGACCTGGGACACACTCTCCAACACTATATCTATAATTACCCTGTTATCAGTGATAACAGACCAAATAGTATGAAGTACTCTGAGCTCTGTAGCTACTTCATACACTCACGAATACTGGAGAGTATACTTATACTAACAGTTTGCTAGTACAGGCTAGCAGACAAGACTTGCATCACACATGAATACATGTATAACAAAAGCCAATGTCTATCTATCATCCAGTATGACAAATCTATCAGAGGAACTCACTCCTGATCTATTCTCTGCTATCCCTCATATAGCATAAAGTATTCTATAGATTAAAATAAGTATTAGAATAATTAGGTATTATATTAATTAGGTAGAAGAGGTATTAGAAGGTCGCAGCACATGACTGTGTGAACCTCATCTTGTAAATAAAGAGAGATTGCAGATTGCAATCTCCATGCAACTCCAAGAAGCGTTGCACAGAAACCAAGAGGACCATTGCAACAAAGAAATATCTGTTGCACTGTTCAACAGAACTGTATCAGTCACACATTGCATCACAAGAACACCTGAAGTCGCTCAAGAACACCTAGCTACTCTAGAGAACACCTAGCTACTCTACAGAACACCTAGCTACTCTAGAGAACACCTAACTACTCTAGAGAACACCTAACTACTCTAGAGAACACCTAGCTACTCTAGAGAACACCTAGCTACTCTAGAGAACACCTAGCTACTCTAGAGAACATCTAGCTACTCTAGAGAACACCTAGCTACTCTAGAGAACATCTAGCTACTCTAGAGAACACCTAGCTACTCTAGAGAACACCTAGCTACTCTAGAGAACACCTAGCTACTCTAGAGAACACCTAGCTACTCTAGAGAACACCTAGCTACTCTAGAGAACATCTAGCTACTCTAGAGAACACCTAGCTACTCTAGAGAACATCTAGCTACTCTAGAGAACACCTAGCTACTCTAGAGAACATCTAACTACTCTAGAGAACATCTAGCTACTCTAGAGAACACCTAGCTACTCTAGAGAACACCTAGCTACTCTAGAGAACATCTAACTACTCTAGAGAACATCTAGCTACTCTAGAGAACACCTAGCTACTCTAGAGAACATCTAACTACTCTAGAGAACATCTAGCTACTCTAGAGAACACCTAGCTACTCTAGAGAACACCTAGCTACTCTAGAGAACACCTAGCTACTCTAGAGAACACCTAACTACTCTAGAGAACACCTAACTACTCTAGAGAACACCTAACTACTCTAGAGAACACCTAGCTACTCTAGAGAACATCTAGCTACTCTAGAGAACACCTAGCTACTCTAGAGAACACCTAACTACTCTAGAGAACACCTAACTACTCTAGAGAACACCTAACTACTCTAGAGAACATCTAGCTACTCTAGAGAACATCTAGCTACTCTAGAGAACATCTAGCTACTCTAGAGAACATCTAGCTACTCTAGAGAACATCTAGCTACTCTAGAGAACATCTAGCTACTCTAGAGAACATCTAGCTACTCTAGAGAACACCTAGCTACTCTAGAGAACATCTAGCTACTCTAGAGAACATCTAGCTACTCTAGAGAACATCTAGCTACTCTAGAGAACACCTAGCTACTCTAGAGAACATCTAGCTACTCTAGAGAACATCTAGCTACTCTAGAGAACATCTAGCTACTCTAGAGAACATCTAGCTACTCTAGAGAACACCTAGCTACTCTAGAGAACATCTAGCTACTCTAGAGAACATCTAGCTACTCTAGAGAACATCTAGCTACTCTAGAGAACATCTAGCTACTCTAGAGAACATCTAGCTACTCTAGAGAACATCTAGCTACTCTAGAGAACACCTAGCTACTCTAGAGAACACCTAACTACTCTAAAGAACACCTAACTACTCTAGAGAACATCTAGCTACTCTAGAGAACATCTAGCTACTCTAGAGAACATCTAGCTACTCTAGAGAACATCTAGCTACTCTAGAGAACATCTAGCTACTCTAGAGAACACCTAGCTACTCTAGAGAACACCTAACTACTCTAAAGAACACCTAACTACTCTAGAGAACATCTAGCTACTCTAGAGAACATCTAGCTACTCTAGAGAACATCTAGCTACTCTAGAGAACACCTAGCTACTCTAGAGAACATCTAACTACTCTAGAGAACATCTAGCTACTCTAAAGAACACCTAGCTACTCTAGAGAACATCTAGCTACTCTAGAGAACATCTAACTACTCTACAGAACACCTAGCTACTCTAGAGAACACCTAACTACTCTAAAGAACACCTAACTACTCTAAAGAACACCTAACTACTCTAGAGAACACCTAACTACTCTAGAGAACACCTAAGAACTCATCAAGAACTCTCAAAAACTAAGAACTCAAGAGAGAGCTCAGAGAGAAGGTATAGACACTATGACATTCACTTTAACAAATAAAAAACATCTTTTACTTGTAGTTCTCTGGAAGGAAAATGCTATTTCGTCCAGTGTTGCGAGAGTGTTGAAGGAGGCTGTGTTATGTGTTGCTGTGGGCTGTGGGGCCTCGAACCCTGGCCCCACCTGGCTGCTTGCTGTGAGAGGGGACGCAGACCAGCCGTTCACACAGCAGAGCAGACTCTAAATATCACCAACAGACAGACTCTAATATCACCAACAGACAGACTCTAATATCACCAACAGGTAGACTCTAATATCACCAACAGACAGACTCTAATATCACCAACAGACAGACTCTAATATCACCAACAGGCAGACTCTAATATCACCAACAGACAGACTCTAATATCGCCAACAGGTAGACTCTAATATCACCAACAGACAGACTCTAATATCACCAACAGACAGACTCTTATATCACCAACAGACAGACTCTAATATCACCAACAGGCAGACTCTAATATCACCAACAGATAGACTCTAATATCACCAACAGACAGACTCTAATATCACCAACAGACAGACTCTTATATCACCAACAGACAGACTCTTATATCACCAACAGACAGACTCTAATATCACCAACAGACAGACTCTTATATCACCAACAGACAGACTCTTATATCACCAACAGGTAGACTCTAATATCACCAACAGGTAGACTCTAATATCACCAACAGGCAGACTTTAATATCACCAACAGATAGACTCTAATATCACCAACAGACAGACTCTAATATCACCAACAGACAGACTCTTATATCACCAACAGACAGACTCTTATATCACCAACAGACAGACTCTAATATCACCAACAGACAGACTCTTATATCACCAACAGACAGACTCTAATATCACCAACAGACAGACTCTTATATCACCAACAGACAGACTCTTATATCACCAACAGGCAGACTCTAATATCACCAACAGATAGACTCTAATATCACCAACAGACAGACTCTAATATCACCAACAGGTAGACTCTAATATCACCAACAGACAGACTCTAATATCACCAACAGACAGACTCTAATATCACCAACAGACAGACTCTAATATCACCAACAGGTAGACTCTAATATCACCAACAGATAGACTCTAATATCACCAACAGGTAGACTCTAATATCACCAACAGACAGACTCTAATATCACCAACAGGTAGACTCTAATATCACCAACAGACAGACTCTAATATCACCAACAGACAGACTCTAATATCACCAACAGACAGACTCTAATATCACCAACAGGTAGACTCTAATATCACCAACAGGTAGACTCTAATATCACTAACAGACAGACTCTTATATCACCAACAGACAGACTCTAATATCACCAACAGACAGACTCTAATATCACCAACAGGTAGACTCTAATATCACCAACAGGCAGACTCTAATATCACCAACAGACAGACTCTTATATCACCAACAGACAGACTCTAATATCACCAACAGGTAGACTCTAATATCACCAACAGACAGACTCTAATATCACCAACAGACAGACTCTAATATCACCAACAGGTAGACTCTAATATCACCAACAGGCAGACTCTAATATCACCAACAGACAGACTCTTATATCACCAACAGACAGACTCTAATATCACCAACAGGTAGACTCTAATATCACCAACAGGCAGACTCTTATATCACCAACAGACAGACTCTAATATCACCAACAGACAGACTCTAATATCACCAACAGGTAGACTCTAATATCACCAACAGGTAGACTCTTATATCACCAACAGACAGACTCTTATATCACCAACAGACAGACTCTTATATCACCAACAGACAGACTCTAATATCACCAACAGACAGACTCTAATATCACCAACAGACAGACTCTAATATCACCAACAGACAGACTCTTATATCACCAACAGACAGACTCTAATATCACCAACAGACAGACTCTAATATCAGAGGCAGAGATTTAATATATATTAATTGGATTGATCTTACTTGATACTGAATCACTATCACAGGTGAGGATATGACTATGTCAGTGGGGGGTGGTTGTGGCAGTTGTGGTAGTTGTGGTGGGTGTTGTTGTTGTGGTAGTTGTGGTGGGTGTTGTTGTTGTTAAAGATTCGCTACCTGGAGTAAAAAGTTCCAAGTAGCACGGGCTATGGCGAGCCCGTGGTTATGGGTGGTCTGTTGACACAGGGTGAGAGAGAGAGAGGGGGTGAGGGAGGCCCTGTGTGGTAGGGGGGACATAGGGGTGAGGCCACCTTGGTGGGGGTCACCTGGGGAATCCTATTAGCTGGAACGGTGTACGGTGACACCTTCCGGGACACTGTGAATAGTGTGGTGTTGAAACTTACACTCACACACTCACACAGATTGTGGTAGGTGGTTGTGGTGATTGTGGTAACTTCAATCACCAAGCGCCTTAGTGGTTCAAGACTATTTTAGGCCTCAGTTTCAAGCTGATGTACTCGAGTATGGATGGGATCACAAGCAAGGCAAGTGAACTAAGGGAAAGAGCACAAGAAGTGAACCCGGATGTAATTGGACTCGCAGAAACAAAACTCTCAGGAATCATAACGAATGCCGTGTTTCCTCAGGATTACACTGTAATAAGGAAAGAGAGGGAAGGAAGAGGAGGAGGCAGAGTGGCCCTACTCATGAGAAAGAAATGGAGTTTCAAGGAGATGGCCATTCCGGGCTGTGAGGAGTTCAGAGACAACATAGCAGGCACCATAACAATGGGAGGACCAAGAATAGTAGTAGCAGTAATATACAACCCTCCACCAAATGACAGGAGACCCAGTCAAGAGTATGACAACAACAACATGGCAGTTAACACTATAATTGAGAGGGCAGCCTCTGCTGCCTGTAGAAATAGATCCCACCTGCTCATCATGGGCGACTTCAATCACGGAAGGATTGATTGGGAGAACAAGGAACCGCATGGAGGCGAGGATACGTGGAGAGCCAAACTACTGGAGGTGGTGACAAGAAACGTTTTAACCCAGCATGTCAGGGAACCCACAAGGATGAGAGGCAATGACGAACCAGCGAGACTCGACCTGGTTTTCACCCTGAACGACTCTGACATAAGAGAAATCGGTTTTGAGGACCCAGTAGGAATGAGCGACCACAGTGTATTGGTGTTTGAGTACCTGGTTGAAAAAGGGTTATTGAACTCGAGGAGGGGTACTGAAAACAAAAGGCTGGCATTCCGGAAGGGAAACTATGAGGAGATAAGAAAATTCCTGATAGATATAGCATGGGAAACAGAGCTCAAGGGAAAGACGGCCCAAGATATGATGGACTACATCACGCAAAAATGCAAGGACGCAGCAAACAAGTTTGTCCCAGTCCAAAAGGAAAACAGTGAAATGCAGATGAGAAACCCATGGTTTAATCAAAGATGTAGGCTAGCTAAGCAGCAAAGTAAAAGGGCATGGAGAAACTATAGGAATAACAGGACACTGGAGAGCAGAGAAAGATACCAGAATGCCAGGAATGAATATGTCAGGATGAGAAGAGAGGCAGAAAGACAATACGAAAATGACATCGCAAGCAAGGCAAAGACTCAGCCTAAATTGTTGCATAGCCACATCAGGAGAAAAACAACAGTAAAGGAACAGGTTATGAGATTAAGGTTAGGGGCAGAAGGATTCACTACAAACGACAAGGAAGTGTGTGAGGAACTGAATAAGAAATTCCAGGAGGTCTTCACATTAGAGCAAGGAGAAGTTCCAGAGATAAGAGAGGGAATACACTAGAGGAGTGTAGAGGAGTGTAGGGGAGTGTAGAGGAGTGTAGAGGAGTGTAGGGGAGTGCAGAGGAGTGTAGGGGAGTGTAGAGGAGAGGAGTGTAGGGGAGTGTAGAGGAGTGTAGGGGAGTGTAGAGGAGTGTAGAGGAGTGTAGGGGAGTGTAGGGGAGTTCAGAGGAGTGTAGGGGAGTGCAGAGGAGTGTAGAGGAGTGTAGAGGAGTGCAGAGGAGTGTAGGGGAGTGTAGAGGAGTGTAATAAGATGTTAAACAACCCTGTGTTTTACCTGAGTGTTTTTTCCTCAGACGAGAGTGTTCCTACACCCAACTACGTCGAACATATAGATGTTCTTCTGTTCAACACTGTCAGGGGACGAGAGAACTCCTACAGAACAGTTCTTGATCAATTAACCTCTGATGGGGAGAGTAAGGAACTCTTACAAGTTAGAATCACATCTCATGTATATTACATAACTCTTGTGTTACAGAGTATATATTAGGTACAGCTACAGTGTGCTATCATGTGTTGCAGTGTTCAATTGTTCTTCACAGTGTTCAGCATGTTCCAACCTGGGCGGGGGGGGGGGGTAGTTTAGATAATATTGGATATTCTAAATTATAATATTAAACAGAGTCTTTGTTATATTTTTTACAAAGTTGTTATATGAAGTCTTCGAGACGTCATGTCAACTATATGAAGTCTTCGAGACGTCATGTCAACTATATGAAGTCTTCGAGACGTCATGTCAACTATATGAAGTCTTCGAGACGTCATGTCAACTATATGAAGTCTTCGAGACGTCATGTCAACTATATGAAGTCTTCGAGACGTCATGTCAACTATATGAAGTCTTCGAGACGTCATGTCAACTATATGAAGTCTTCGAGACGTCATGTCAACTATATGAAGTCTTCGAGACGTCATGTAGTTGACAGTTGTCTCTCCCCTCTACACAGTTGTCTCTCACCTCTACACAGTTGTCTCTCACCTCTACACAGTTGTCTCTCACCTCTACACAGTTGTCTCTCACCTCTACACAGTTGTCTCTCACCTCTACAGTTGTCTCTCACCTCTACACAGTTGTCTCTCACCTCTACACAGTTGTCTCTCACCTCTACACAGTTGTCTCTCACCTCTACACAGTTGTCTCTCACCTCTACACAGTTATCTCTCACCTCTACACAGTTGTCTCTCACCTCTACACAGTTGTCTCTCACCTCTACACAGTTGTCTCTCACTTCTACACAGTTGTCTCTCACCTCTACAGTTGTCTCTCACTTCTACACAGTTGTCTCTCACCTCTACAGTTGTCTCTCACCTCTACACAGTTGTCTCTCACCTCTACACAGTTGTCTCTCACTTCTACACAGTTGTCTCTCACCTCTACACAGTTGTCTCTCACCTCTACAGTTGTCTCTCACCTCTACAGTTGTCTCTCACCTCTACACAGTTGTCTCTCACCTCTACACAGTTGTCTCTCACCTCTACACAGTTGTCTCTCACCTCTACAGTTGTCTCTCACCTCTACACAGTTGTCTCTCACCTCTACACAGTTGTCTCTCACCTCTACACAGTTGTCTCTCACCTCTACACAGTTGTCTCTCACCTCTACACAATTATCTCTCACCTCTACACAGTTGTCTCTCACTTCTACACAGTTGTCTCTCACCTCTACACAGTTGTCTCTCACCTCTACACAGTTGTCTCTCACCTCTACACAGTTGTCTCTCACCTCTACACAGTTGTCTCTCACCTCTACACAGTTGTCTCTCACCTCTACACAATTATCTCTCACCTCTACACAGTTGTCTCTCACTTCTACACAGTTGTCTCTCACCTCTACACAGTTGTCTCTCACCTCTACAGTTGTCTCTCACCTGTACAGTTGTCTCTCACCTCTACACAGTTGTCTCTCACCTCTACACAGTTGTCTCTCACACAGTTGTCTCTCACCTCTACACAATTATCTCTCACCTCTACACAGTTGTCTCTCACCTCTACACAGTTGTCTCTCACCTCTACACAGTTGTCTCTCACCTCTACACAGTTGTCTCTCACCTCTACAGTTGTCTCTCACCTCTACACAATTATCTCTCACCTCTACACAGTTGTCTCTCACCTCTACAGTTGTCTCTCACCTCTACACAGTTGTCTCTCACCTCTACACAATTGTCTCTCACCTCTACACAATTATCTCTCACCTCTACACAGTTGTCTCTCACCTCTACACAATTATCTCTCACCTCTACACAATTATCTCTCACCTCTACACAATTATCTCTCACCTCTACACAGTTATCTCTCACCTCTACACAGTTGTCTCTCACCTCTACACAGTTGTCTCTCACTTCTACACAGTTGTCTCTCACCTCTACAGTTGTCTCTCACCTCTACACAGTTGTCTCTCACCTCTACACAGTTGTCTCTCACTTCTACACAGTTGTCTCTCACCTCTACACAGTTGTCTCTCACCTCTACAGTTGTCTCTCACCTCTACACAGTTGTCTCTCACCTCTACACAGTTGTCTCTCACCTCTACACAGTTGTCTCTCACCTCTACACAGTTGTCTCTCACCTCTACACAGTTGTCTCTCACCTCTACAGTTGTCTCTCACCTCTACACAGTTGTCTCTCACTTCTACACAGTTATCTCTCACCTCTACACAGTTGTCTCTCACCTCTACACAATTATCTCTCACATCTATACAATTATCTCTCACCACCATACTCGTCTAGTATTAATATATAATGTTAAAAAGTATTGATGCGATACTTTTCACGTCGTTGACATGTGCCAGACTCGCGATACACATCCACTATGGGCCTCCCTTGTCATGCATAGCATCTTGAGGTCCCCCCCCCCTCCATGAGAACTGGTTGGGCATTAAACCGCAGCAGCTTACAAACATTCGCGTTTTCTATGAGTGGGGCGATAGGTTAGGTTAGGGTGTTTTTAGTGTACTTTGTATCTGTATGTTGTGCTATACATGAGTGTATTCTTGCCTCTCTTTGTCTCCGTCTCTGTCTCTGTCTGTCTGTCTCTCTCTCTCTCTCTCTCTCTCTCTCTCTCTCTCTCTCTCTCTCTCTCTCTCTCTCTCTCTCTCTCTCTCTCTCTCTCTCTCTCTCTCTCTCTCTCTCTCTCTCTCTCTCTCTCTCTCTCTCTCTCTCTCTCTCTCTCTCTCTCTCTCTCTCTCTCTCTCTCTCTCTCTCTCTCTCTCTCTCTCTCTCTCTCTCTCTCTCTCTCTCTCTCTCTCATTTTCACTGTATTTCCAAATATTTCGAATTATCAACGCTACAATAACTATTCCTAATAGCGGTTAATGCAAACCTTACTAGCAGCTAGTAATACTTTACTAGCAACAGTGTTCGTACTAACAGGGGCCCCCTTACCGTTGCTATTAACGGTGGGAACACAACGGGGCCAAATGGGCAGGATATGCCACATAAAAGGTATCAGAGTCCTGCCAGAGACTAAGTGATACGTCAAAGATTCCCACAACAGCCTGATTCACCACGGTGTGGGCAAAGGGGGTGCCTGGGGCCCCACAGGGGGATATAGGGGGGATAGAGGGATAGGTTCTCAGCCTCTCCTGTGGAACGAATCAGCTGTTGTGGGTGGGGGGCCGTTATCCGCGCCCTCTCTCCTTCGGCGCGCGAAGTTTGAAAAGCCCGCGAAAGCCTAACTGAATTCCGTTCTCTGTTGTGGCATTGGCTACGGTGAGGTAAAGGCAGGGAAGAAAGAGGAAGAGGGAGAGAGAGAGTGAGAGAAAGAGAGGCAGGTAGGGAGAGAGGAAGAGGAGGTGGGAAAAGGTAATAGTTAACTGCCCAAATGAAGCTGTTATTGAAAAATGGCGCCAAATCATCACGGAACCAGTACAAAAAAAGGCCGCCATTTTTTTTTTCAAATTCAGTTTAAATATAACGGAACGCCACGTGTCGGAGAATTTAAAAATGAACGCTATCAGAAAATACCTTAAAACATCGTTTACAACTCCAGGAAATGATAGTTACATTTCAATTTAATTAAAAAAAGGTGGATAGATGCCTACGTGACGTCACAGGTGATGGTCGTTTAGTCATTAACGCAATATGAACAGTGAACAGCAGTAACTAGGGAACAGGCGAGGGGACGAGGCCATACAGCAAGCTTATATAGCCTCTAAGTCGAGCTGTAATAAGAACACGCTACAATATCAACTGTTTGCGAAACAGTTGATTCAGATCAATTAGATTCAGAAAAGACCTGGGTAAATACTGGTTTGGAAACAAGGTTGTAGATTATATTGGAACCGATTTCAAGGGCAGCATAATAGTCGTAGATTGTTTCAAGCGCAGGTTAGACAGATGCATTAGGAGGGGAAAGAAAGCGAGCCCAATTGTTCCTGTTATCCCCAGGGATTGAACCCGGCTCATTCCGTTGGGAAGAAGAGGAAGTATGTAGACCACTGCGCTATATTTCCATTTAGTTTGATAACACGCTAAGCCTAACGACCACCAGGGTGGTCCACCAGCTGTCAGCCACCACCAGGGTGGTCCACCAGCTGTCAGCCACCACCAGGGTGGTCCACCAGCTGTCAGCCACCACCAGGGTGGTCCACCAGCTGTCAGCCACCACCAGGGTGGTCCACCAGCTGTCAGCCACCACCACCACCTGGGTGGTCCACCAGCTGTCAGCAGCCACCACCACCAGGGTGGTCATCCAGCTGTCAGCCACCACCACCACCAGGGTGGTCCACCAGCTGTCAGCCACCACCACCAGGGTGGTCCACCAGCTGTCAGTCACCACCACCACCAGGGTGGTCCACCAGCTGTCAGCCACCACCACCACCAGGGTGGTCAACCAGCTGTCAGCCACCACCACCACCAGGGTGGCCCACCAGCTGAAAGCCACCACCACCACCAGGGTGGTCCACCAGCTGTCAGCCACCACCACCAGGGTGGTCCACCAGCTGTCAGCCACCACCACCAGGGTGGTCCACCAGCTGTCAGCCACCACCACCAGGGTGGTCCACCAGCTGTCAGCCACCACCACCAGGGTTGTCCACCAGCTGTCAGCCACCACCAGAGTGGTCCACCAGCTGTCAGCCACCACCACCACCAGGGTGGTCCACCAGCTGTCAGCCACCACCACCAGGGTGGGCCACCAGCTGTCAGCCACCACCATGGCGGTCCACCAGCTGCCAGCCACCACCACCACGGTGGTCCACCAGCTGTCAGCCACCACCACCAGGGTGGTCCACCAGCTGTCAGCCACCACCACCAGGGTGGTCCACCAGCTGTCAGCCACCACCAGGGTGGTCCACCTGCTGTCAGCCACCACCAGGGTGGTCCACCAGCTGTCAGCCACCACCACCAGGGTGGTCCACCAGCTGTCAGCCACCACCAGGGTGGTCCACCAGCTGTCAGCCACCACCACCAGGGTGGTCCACCAGCTGTCAGCCACCACCGCCAGGGTGGTCCACCAGCTGTCAGCCACCACCAGGGTGGTCCACCTGCTGTCAGCCACCACCAGGGTGGTCCACCAGCTGTCAGCCACCACCAGGGTGGTCAACCAGCTGTCAGTCACCAACACCAGGGTGGTCCACCAGCTGTCAGCCACCACCAGGGTGGTCCACCTGCTGTCAGCCACCACCACCAGGGTGGTCCACCAGCTGTCAGCCACCACCACCAGGGTGGTCCACCAGCTGTCAGCCACCACCACAAGGGTGGTCCACCAGCTGTCAGCCACCACCACCAGGGTGGTCCACCAGCTGTCAGCCACCACCAGGGTGGTCCACCTGCTGTCAGCCACCACCAGGGTGGTCCACCAGCTGTCAGCCACCACCACCAGGGTGGTCCACCAGCTGTCAGCCACCACCACCAGGGTGGCCCACCAGCTGTCAGCCACCACCACCAAGGTGGTCCACCAGCTGTCAGCCACCACCAGGGTGGTCCACCTGCTGTCAGCCACCACCAGGGTGGTCCACCAGCTGTCAGCCACCACCAGGGTGGCCCACCAGCTGTCAGCCACCACCAGGGTGGTACACCAGCTGTCAGCCACCACCACCAGGGTGGTCAACAAGCTGTCAGCCACCACCACCAGGGTGGTCCACCAGCTGTCAGCCACCACCAGGGTGGTCCACCAGCTGTCAGCCACCACCACCAGGGTGGCCCACCAGCTGTCAGCCACTACCAGGGTGGTCCACCAGCTGTCAGCCACCAACAAGGTGGTCCACCAGCTGTCAGCCACCACCAGGGTGGTCCACCTGCTGTCAGCCACCACCACCAGGGTGGTCCACCAGCTGTCAGCCACCACCAGGGTGGTCCACCAGCTGTCAGCCACCACCAGGGTGGCCCACCAGCTGTCAGCCACCACCAGGGTGGTCCACCAGCTGTCAGCCACCACCAGGGTGGTCCACCAGCTGTCAGCCACCACCAGCTGTCAGCCACCACCAGGGTGGTCCACCAGCTGTCAGCCACCACCACCAGGGTGGTCCATCAGCTGTCAGCCACCACCAGGGTGGTCCACCTGCTGTCAGCCACCACCACCAGAGTGGTCCACCAGCTGTCAGCCACCACCACCAGGGTGGTCCACCAGCTGTCAGCCACCACCAGGGTGGTCCACCAGCTGTCAGCCACCACCACCAGGGTGGCCCACCAGCTGTCAGCCACCACCAGGGTGGTCCACCAGCTGTCAGCCACCACCAGGGTGGTCCACCAGCTGTCAGCCACCACCAGGGTGGTCCACCTGCTGTCAGCTACCATCACCAGGGTGGTCCACCAGCTGTCAGCCACCACCAGGGTGGTCCACCAGCTGTCAGCCACCACCAGGGTGGCCCACCAGCTGTCAGCCACCACCAGGGTGGTCCACCAGCTGTCAGCCACCACCAGGGTGGTCCACCAGCTGTCAGCCACCACCAGGGTGGTCCACCAGCTGTCAGCCACCACCATCAGGGTGGTCCACCAGCTCTCAGCCACCACCAGGGTGGTCCACCTGCTGTCAGCCACCACCACCAGGGTGGTCCACCAGCTGTCAGCCACCACCACCAGGGTGGTCCACCAGCTGTCAGCCACCACCAGGGTGGTCCACCAGCTGTTAGCCACCACCAGGGTGGTCCACCAACTGTCAGCCACCACCACCAGGGTGGCCCACCAGCTGTCAGCCACCACCAGGGTGGTCCACCAACTGTCAGCCACCACCAGGGTGGTCCACCAGCTGTCAGCCACCACCACCAGGGTGGTCCACCAGCTGTCAGCCACCACCAGGGTGGTCCACCAGCTGTCAGCCACCACCACCAGGGTGGTCCACCAGCTGTCAGCCACCACCAGGGTGGCCCACCAGCTGTCAGCCACCACCAGGGTGGCCCACCAACTGTCAGCTACCACCACCAGGGTGGTCCACCTGCTGTCAGCCACCACCAGGGTGGCCCACCAGCTGTCAGCCACCACCACCAGGGTTCCAAGGGGTTGTCATAGCCAGGGGGTGGTAATGGGGGACGAGCTCCCATGACCTATAAAAAGCTCCTATACGGCATGCGTCTCCAATAGTCTCTGACAACCAAGTCCAACTCCTGGCTTGCACGGGTGGCTTAGTCTTTAAGTCCGGCGGAACTACTATTACCGACAGGAGAAGGGGCGAGGGCGTGCCTCTGCCGCCTTAAAACCAGCTGCTCTGGGTAGATGGGACTCGATAGCCTGGGAAGTCAGCACATCTAGGGAGCGCAAACCCCTAATTTCAAACCTCCGCTGCCTAGTGGCCATACCCCTTGGGAAAGGCTTCAGGAGTCAACCTCGAGGAAAAATTAGGAGTTGGAGCCCCTAAGGCAGTGCGTTGTTGACTTCGACCTCGTTCTGGCCTCTCCGGCGACGGTGCTGGAACCATGTGTATGGGCATCGCTTTTCCATTGGATAATTTCAGCAACGTGGGCAGGAGGGACCTGCTGCATAGGTTACAGCTTCTCCTCCATATTGACCTACCCAGGCTTTACGCCCTGAAAACCAGAGCACAACTCCATAGTCTCCCGAGACTGAAGGAAGCCTACTAACAAGTATTGATAGAGCGACGTGCACGAAGAGTTCCATTGCAGCTCGTCCCTCTTTAACTCTCATGTGCTTGTCCAACCCTCTCATTATCCACCTCACACTCACACACTCACACATGGTGGTCTTCTTCGCTGGAAGACAGAAGAGTTAGGGGGGACATGATCACCACATTCAAGATTCTCAAGGGAATTGATAGGGTAGATAAAGTCTATTTAACACAAGGGGAACACGCACAAGGGGACACAGGTGGAAACTGAGTGCCCAAATGAGCCTCAGAGATATTAGAAAGAACTTTTTTAGTGTCAGAGTGGTTGACAAATGGAATGCATTAGGGGGTGATGTGGTGGAGGCTGACTCCATACACAGTTTCAAGTGTAGATATGATAGAGCCCAGTAGGCTCAGGAATCTGTACACCAGTTGATTGACGGTTGAGAGGCGGGACCAAAGAGCCAGAGCTCAACCCCCGCAAGCACAACTAGGTGAGTACATGCATCTAAGACCCCCCACTCACTACCTCACACTCCTCCAACACATCCTCCTGCCAACCTCACGGCTACATCTCTCGTCTTCACCACTATATTCCTCTCGAAATCTTTGTATTTCAAAACCTCTCTCTTCCTCATAACCTGTGCCTACCCCGCAACCCGTTCATGATGCAATGTCTTCATCTGTTTTGCCACTAGAACAAATTATCAGAAGTGTTTTGGGGATTTAAGGAAATGTCACGAAGGATCATCGAGATATTATATACCAATGCGGATGGAGTAACAAACAAAGTGGATGAAATGAAATAAAAAAGGGAAGGAGGTGTGATTGTGTGTATGATAACACCTCCTTGTCTTTCTCTCACCTTCTCTCACCTCTCCTCACCTCCTCTCACCTCTGCCCCTCACAATGGCGCCCTTTCCGTTTTTTCCCTCAGTTTTGACTTGATAATATTACGAGGCGGACCGAACCGCTATCATTTTTCTGTTATCTCCGACGTGTGGGTTGGGTTAGTCACGCTCTGATTTCTCCTATGATGAAAAACTCTTCCCATATAGATGTGTGACAATGGGTTCAGCTTTTGGCCAGTCTTATATGTCAAATATTATGTTTCTGCGTAATTTTGAGAAGCTTTCGATATATATATATATATATATATATATATATATATATATATATATATATATATATATATATATATATATATATATATATATATATATATATATATATATGTATACATATATATATATACTAGGAACAAGCAGGTAGATATTACAACATTCCTGGCATCCATCACTGACCAGAGAACACTGTAAATACTAGAAGCTTTACTCATAAGAAGAAAGACCCATTCTTAATATTGAGTAACGACTTCGCTACCTTGCCTACGCTCAGACCTAGACCTCACCTTGCCTACGCTCAGACCCAGACCTCACCTTGCCTACACTCAGACCCAGACCTCACCTGGCCTACGCTCAGACCCAGACCTCACCTTGCCTACGCTTAGACCCAGACCTCACCTTGCCTACACTCAGACCCAGACCTCACCTGGCCTACGCTCAGACCCAGACCTCACCTTGCCTACGCTTAGACCCAGACCTCACCTTGCCTACGCTTAGACCCAGACCTCACCTTGCCTACGCTTAGACCCAGACCTCACCTTGCCTACACTCAGACCTAGACCTCACCTTGTCTACGCTCAGACCCAGACCTCACCTTGCCTACACTCAGACCCAGACCTCACCTTGCCTACACTCAGACCCAGACCTCACCTTGTCTACGCTCAGACCCAGACCTCACCATGCCTACGCTCAGACCCAGACCTCACCTTGTCTACACTCAGACCCAGACCTCACCTTGCCTACACTCAGACCCAGACCTCACCTTGTCTACACTCAGACCCAGACCTCACCTTGCCTACGCTCAGACCCAGACCTCACCTTGCCTACACTCAGACCCAGACCTCACCTTGCCTACACTCAGACCTAGACCTCACCTTGTCTACGCTCAGACCCAGACCTCACCTTGCCTACACTCAGACCCAGACCTCACCTTGCCTACACTCAGACCCAGACCTCACCTTGTCTACACTCAGACCCAGACCTCACCTTGCCTACGCTCAGACCCAGACCTCACCTTGCCTACGCTCAGACCCAGACCTCACCTTGTCTACACTCAGACCCAGACCTCACCTTGTCTACGCTCAGACCCAGACCTCACCTTGCCTACACTCAGACCCAGACCTCACCTTGCCTACGCTTAGACCCAGACCTCACCTTGCCTACGCTCAGACCCAGACCTCACCTTGCCTACGCTCAGACCCAGACCTCACCTTGCCTACACTCAGACCCAGACCTCACCTTGCCTACACTCATACCCAGACCTCACCTTGCCTACACTCAGACCCAGACCTCACCTTGCCTACGCTCAGACCCAGACCTCACCTTGCCTACGCTCAGACCCAGACCTCACCTTGCCTACACTCAGACCCAGACGTCACCTTGCCTACACTCAGACCCAGACCTCACCTTGTCTACGCTCAGACCCAGACCTCACCATGCCTACGCTCAGACCCAGACCTCACCTTGCCTACACTCAGACCCAGACCTCACCTTGCCTACACTCAGACCCAGACCTCACCTTGCCTACGCTTAGACCCAGACCTCACCTTGCCTACGCTTAGACCCAGACCTCACCTTGCCTACGCTCAGACCCAGACCTCACCTTGCCTACACTCAGACCCAGACGTCACCTTGCCTACACTCAGACCCAGACCTCACCTTGTCTACACTCAGACCCAGACCTCACCTTGCCTACGCTCAGACCCAGACCTCACCTTGCCTACACTCAGACCTAGACCTCACCTTGCCTACACTCAGACCCAGACCTCACCTTGCCTACACTCAGACCCAGACCTCACCTTGTCTACGCTCAGACCCAGACCTCACCTTGTCTACACTCAGACCCAGACCTCACCTTGTCTACACTCAGACCCAGACCTCACCTTGCCTACACTCAGACCCAGACCTCACCTTGTCTACGCTCAGACCCAGACCTCACCTTGCCTACACTCAGACCCAGACCTCACCTTGCCTACGCTGCCCAACCACTTGGGCTGGACGGTAGAGCGACGGTCTCGCTTCATGCAGGTCGGCGTTCAATCCCCCGACCGTCCATAAAGTGACTGGCCACCATTCCTTTCCCTCCGTCCCATCCCAAATCCTTATCCTGACCCCTTCCCAGTGCTATATAGTCGTAATGGCTTGGCGCTTTCCCCCTGATAGTTTCCTTCCCTTTTAGCAATAATTTTGGTAACTACTCAATACTGACACTAAGAAAATAGTTAGAAACTTAGAAAACAAAGGCAGGGGCCTCGTAGCCTGGTGGATAGCGCGCAGGACTCGTAATTCTGTGGCGCGGGTTCGATTCCCGCACGAGGCAGAAACAAATGGGCAAAGTTTCTTTCACCCTGAATGCCCCTGTTACCTAGCAGTAAATAGGTACCTGGGAGTTAGTCAGCTGTCACGGGCTGCTTCCTGGGGGTGGAGGCCTGGTCGAGGACCGGGCCGCGGGGACACTAAAGCCCCGAAATCATCTCAAGATAACCTCAAGAAGCCATCAATGCGGTCATATATAACCAAATATATACATCCTTATGTATATGTAACAATATATTCATATATATACCTTACGACAATATACATATAGACCTTATGTATATATGTATAATATCAGACAACATTAATTCCAGCAGGGTGTGTGTGTGTGTGTAGGTCGACCCGACAACCTATGTATGGAGGGAGCAGATGTGAGTACATAGAGGATGCTGGGGGGCTCCGGGATCATCCCATCTCATGCCCCGATGCTCTCTCTCAAAACTCTAAATGCGCATCATTCCAAAAACACATTGTTTGAGGGGCCATCTGCCGTTGGGTAGTTCAGAGGAAGGGGGGGGGAGGGGAGATGGTGGATAACCCTGGATTGGTGGATATTGTAGGTGGATGATTGGACATCACTGAATCACCTTCACCACCTCATTAGTCATGGTTGAATCACTATTGGTTGAATATCATAGAGAGAAATATCCTTATTCTTATCTTGAGGTTATCTTGAGATGATTTCGGGGCTTTTTAGTGTCCCCGCGGCCCGGTCCTCGACCATCTTGAGGTTATCTTGAGATGATTTCGGGGCTTTTTAGTGTCCCCGCGGCCCGGTCCTCGACCAGGCCTCCACCCCCAGGAAGCAGCCCGTGACAGCTGACTAACTCCCAGGTACCTATTTACTGCTAGGTAACAGGGGCAATTGGTGGATTTTTCTATGATACAGAATTATATATATGAGAAAGTTTGGAGCGTGTGTGTGTGTGTTTGGGTCTGTAATGAGACAGTTTTGGCATGTTTGTATCTAACTATTCGATAGTTTGACCTAACAAGGTTAAATTATTGAATTTATAGTAACTCCACTACGGGCTCGCCATAGCCCGTGCTGCTTGGAACTTTTTGTTCCAAGTAGCGAATCTTAAACAACAAAACATCGAATATATAAAATCCATTTTCAGTACATTCCAATTGTTGAACACTTGTACATTGTATAATTATTTCCTTATATTTCTTCGACTCATTTCCGTTTCCAGCGTCTCCTTATGTCCTCTAAAATTATAGATGCTGCCATTTGTCCACCGTGTCTAGTATCCACAGGATCTAGTATGTCGTGATCATATCCCCTTCGGCTTTCTCTGTACATTTTCAGCTTTGGGTTTAAGTTAGGTGAGCATTCCAGGAAGGTGCTGCGTATCCCAGTATGGGTCTAACAAATGCTGAGTTATCGCCTTGAAGGAGTAATGTCTCACGTAACTAAATGACAGTCCAGTGATTTTCAGGGTTATCTTGAGGTTATCTTGAGGTTATCGTGAGGTTATCTTGAGGTTATCGTGAGGTTATCATGAGGTTATGGTGAGGTTAACTTGAGGTTATCGTGAGGTTATCTTGAGGTTATCGTGAGGTTATCGTGAGGTTATCCTGAGGTTATATTGAGGTTATCTTGAGGATATCTTGAGGTTATCGTGAGGTTATATTGAGGGTTATCTTGAGGTTATCTTGAGGTTATCTTGAGGGTATCTTGAGGTTATCGTGAGGTTATCTTGAGGTTATCTTGTGGTTATCGTGAGGTTATCGTGAGGTTATCTTGGGGTTATCTTGGGGTTATCTTGAGGTTATCGTGAGGTTATCTTGAGGTTTATCTTGAGGTTATCTTGAAGTTATCTTGGGGTTATCTTGGGGTTATCTTGAGGTTATCTAGAGGTTATCTTGAGGTTTATCTTGAGGTTATCTTGAGGTTATCTTGGGGTTATCTTGAGGTTATCGTGAGGTTATCTTGAGGTTATCTAGAGGTTATCTTGAGGTTATCTTGAGGTTATCTTGAGGTTATCTTGAGATTATTTCGTGGCTTAGCGTCCCCGCGGCCCGGTCCTCGACCAGGCCTCCACCCCCAGGAAGCAGCCCGTAGCAGCTGTCTAACTCCCAGGTACCTATTTATTGCTAGGTGAACAGGTGCATTAGGATGAAAGAAACTCAACCCTGCGCTGAAGGCTGCCATATTTTCCTGATGATGCAGATACTTCCAGGTCCTCATTCTTCATTTGCTTTATTCATTACCTTACACTGTCTGAGATTGAATTCTAGTAACCATTTGCTTGCCCACTCCTGGAGTTTGTCAAGGTCTTCCTCCACTTGGGATGGACGGTAGAGCGACGGTGTCGCTTCATGCAGGTCGGCGTTCAATCCCCCGACCGTTCACACGTGGTTGGGACACCATTCCTTTCCCTCCGTCCCATCCCAAATCCTGACCCCTTCCCAGTGCTATATAGTCGTAATGGCTTGGCGCTTTTCCTCTGATAATTCCCCCCCCCCCCTTCCCAATCCCACCAGATGGCCCCAAACAAGCTCATTCCCTCGGGAAGGTCGTTGACATGATTAAGAAACTGTTGGGCCTCCCAGGACCCAGCCTTGAGGAGCCCTACAGCTCATAAAATCGTCTTTGACTGTGAGTATCTGTTTCCTGCCCATTAGGTACTCCCTTGACCCCAGTTCCGTCTCGTTCTTGGCGGCTTCTCCGACACATGTCAACCCAACTCTTGACCGTTCCCAACGTCATCAGACTGATGTGCTAAATAGCCCGAACCTTACCTAACCCAGGAGCCACGAAGAGAAAACGGGACATCACGTTAATTTTGCGAACGTTTTGTTGATCTTTGGGACATTTATTCGTCAAATTGTGATGTTTGCAACAGTATTAAATGTTTTTTTTATTTTACACTGAAGTGGTGTGTGTCTCAATGTTGTTTGTGTCTCATTGTTGTTTGTGTCTCATTGTTTGTGTCTCATTGTTTGTGTCTCATTGTTGTGTCTCATTGTTGTTTGTGTCTCATTGTTGGTTTGTGTCTCATTGTTGTTTGTGTCTCATTGTTGTTTGTGTCTCATTGTTTGTTTGTGTCTCATTGTTTGTTTGTGTCTCATTGTTGTTTGTGTCTCATTGTTGTTTGTGTCTCATTGTTGTTTGTGTCTCATTGTTTGTTTGTGTCTCATTGTTTGTTTGTGTCTCATTGTTGTTTGTGTCTCATTGTTGTTTGTGTCTCATTGTTGTTTGTGTCTCATTGTTGTTTGTGTCTCATTGTTGTTTGTGTCTCATTGTTGTTTGTGTCTCATTGTTATTTGTGTCTCAATGTTGTTTGTGTCTCATTGTTGTTTGTGTCTCATTGTTGTTTGTGTCTCATTGTTTGTGTCTCATTGTTGTGTCTCATTGTTGTTTGTGTCTCATTGTTGTTTGTGTCTCATTGTTTGTTTGTGTCTCATTGTTGTTTGTGTCTCATTGTTGTTTGTGTCTCATTGTTTGTTTGTGTCTCATTGTTTGTTTGTGTCTCATTGTTTGTTTGTGTCTCATTGTTGTTTGTGTCTCATTGTTGTTTGTGTCTCATTGTTGTTTGTGTCTCATTGTTGTTTGTGTCTCATTGTTGTTTGTGTCTCATTGTTGGTTGTGTCTCATTGTTGTTTGTGTCTCATTGTTGTTTGTGTCTCATTGTTGTTTGTGTCTCATTGTTGTTTGTGTCTCATTGTTGTTTGTGTCTCATTGTTGTTTGTGTCTCATTGTTGTTTGTGTCTCATTGTTGTTTGTGTCTCATTGTTGTTTGTGTCTCATTGTTGTTTGTGTCTCATTGCTGTTTGTGTCTCATTGCTGTTTGTGTCTCATTGTTGGTTGTGTCTCATTGTTGTGTCTCATTGTTGTTTGTGTCTCATTGATGGTTTTTGTCTCATTGTTGTTTGTGTCTCATTGTTGTGTCTCATTGTTGTGTCTCATTGTTGGTTTGTCTCTCATTGTTGTGTCTCATTGTTTGTGTCTCATTGTTGTGTCTCATTGTTTGTGTCTCATTGTTGTGTCTCGTTGTTTGTTTTCTCATTGTTGGTTGTGTCTCATTGTTGGTTTTGTCTCTCATTGTTGTGTCTCATTGTTTGTGTCTCATTGTTGGTTTTGTCTCATTGTTGTGTCTCATTGTTGTGTCTCATTGTTGTGTCTCATTGTTTGTGTCTCATTGTTGTGTCTCATTGTTTGTGTCTCATTGTTGTGTCTCGTTGTTTGTGTCTCATTGTTGGTTGTGTCTCATTGTTGGTTTGTGTCTCATTGTTGTGTCTCATTGTTGTGTCTCATTGTTTGTGTCTCATTGTTGGTTGTGTCTCATTGTTGGTTTGTCTCTCATTGTTGTGTCTCATTGTTTGTGTCTCATTGTTGGTTTGTGTCTCATTGTTGTGTCTCATTGTTGTGTCTCATTGTTGTGTCTCATTGTTGTGTCTCATTGTTGTGTCTCATTGTTGTGTCTCATTGTTGTGTCTCATTGTTGTGTCTCATTGTTGTGTCTCATTGTTGTGTCTCATTGTTGTGTCTCATTGTTGTGTCTCGTTGTTTGTGTCTCATTGTTGTTTGTGTCTCATTGTTGTTTGTGTCTCATTGTTGTTTGTGTCTCATTGTTTGTTTGTGTCTCATTGTTTGTTTGTGTCTCATTGTTGTTTGTGTCTCATTGTTGTTTGTGTCTCATTGTTGTTTGTGTCTCATTGTTGTTTTGTGTCCTCATTGTTGTTTGTGTCTCATTGTTGTTTGTGTCTCATTGTTATTTGTGTCTCAATGTTGTTTGTGTCTCATTGTTGTTTGTGTCTCATTGTTGTTTGTGTCTCATTGTTTGTGTCTCATTGTTGTGTCTCATTGTTGTTTGTGTCTCATTGTTTGTTTGTGTCTCATTGTTGTTTGTGTCTCATTGTTGTTTGTGTCTCATTGTTGTTTGTGTCTCATTGTTTGTTTGTGTCTCATTGTTTGTTTGTGTCTCATTGTTGTTTTGTGTCTCATTGTTGTTTGTGTCTCATTGTTGTTTGTGTCTCATTGTTGTTTGTGTCTCATTGTTGTTTGTGTCTCATTGTTGTTTTGTGTCTCATTGTTGTTTGTGTCTCATTGTTGTTTGTGTCTCATTGTTGTTTGTGTCTCATTGTTGTTTGTGTCTCATTGTTGTTTGTGTCTCATTGTTGTTTGTGTCTCATTGTTGTTTGTGTCTCATTGTTGTTTGTGTCTCATTGCTGTTTGTGTCTCATTGCTGTTTGTGTCTCATTGTTGGTTGTGTCTCATTGTTGTGTCTCATTGTTGTTTGTGTCTCATTGATGGTTTTTGTCTCATTGTTGTTTGTGTCTCATTGTTGTGTCTCATTGTTGTGTCTCATTGTTGTGTCTCATTGTTGGTTTGTCTCTCATTGTTGTGTCTCATTGTTTGTGTCTCATTGTTGTGTCTCATTGTTTGTGTCTCATTGTTGTGTCTCGTTGTTTGTTTCTCATTGTTGGTTGTGTCTCATTGTTGGTTTGTCTCTCATTGTTGTGTCTCATTGTTTGTGTCTCATTGTTGGTTTGTGTCTCATTGTTGGTTTGTGTCTCATTGTTGTGTCTCATTGTTGTGTCTGATTGTTGTGTCTCATTGTTTGTGTCTCATTGTTGTGTCTCATTGTTTGTGTCTCATTGTTGTGTCTCGTTGTTTGTGTCTCATTGTTGGTTGTGTCTCATTGTTGATTTGTGTCTCATTGTTGTGTCTCATTGTTGTGTCTCATTGTTTGTGTCTCATTGTTGGTTGTGTCTCATTGTTGGTTTGTCTCTCATTGTTGTGTCTCATTGTTTGTGTCTCATTGTTGGTTTGTGTCTCATTGTTGTGTCTCATTGTTGTGTCTCATTGTTGTGTCTCATTGTTGTGTCTCATTGTTGTGTCTCATTGTTGTGTCTCATTGTTGTGTCTCATTGTTGTGTCTCATTGTTGTGTCTCATTGTTGTGTCTCATTGTTGTGTCTCATTGTTGTGTCTCATTGTTGTGTCTCATTGTTGTGTCTCATTGTTGGTTTGTGTCTCATTGTTGTGTCTCACTGTTGTGTCTCATTGTTGTGTCTCATTGTTTGTGTCTCATTGTTGGTTTGTGTCTCATTGTTGTGTCTCATTGTTGTGTCTCATTGTTGTGTCTCATTGTTGTGTCTCATTGTTGTGTCTCATTGTTGTGTCTCACTGTTGTGTCTCATTGTTTGTGTCTCATTGTTGGTTTGTGTCTCATTGTTGTGTCTCATTGTTGTGTCTCATTGTTGTGTCTCATTGTTGTGTCTCATTGTTGTGTCTCATTGTTTGTGTCTCATTGTTGTGTCTCGTTGTTTGTGTCTCATTGTTGGTTGTGTCTCATTGTTGGTTTGTGTCTCATTGTTGTGTCTCATTGTTGTGTCTCATTGTTTGTGTCTCATTGTTGGTTGTGTCTCATTGTTGGTTTGTCTCTCATTGTTGTGTCTCATTGTTTGTGTCTCATTGTTGGTTTGTGTTGTTGTGTCTCATTGTTGTGTCCTCATTGTTTGTGTCTCATTGTTGTGTCTCATTGTTGTGTCTCATTGTTGTGTCTCATTGTTGTGTCTCATTTGTGTCTCACTGTTGTGTCTCATGTTGTGTCCCTCATTGTTGTGTCTCATTGTTGTGTCTCATTGTTGTGT